>QKWP01001784.1:65624-83250 GCA_003550325.1 Gigaspora rosea | reverse complement strand
AAAAAAAAAAAAAAAAAAAAAAGCACATTTCGACCTATTTTTACCCCTTTCTCACTTTTTCTCACTTTTTCCCCTCTCTCCCTTTTTCCCCTCTTTCTCTTTTTCCCCTCACTCCCTTTTCTCTCTCTCTCCCTTTTCTCTCTCTTTCCCTTTTTCCTTTTTCACCCTTTTCACCCTTTCTCCCTTTTCCCTCTTTTCCTCCTCTCTCTCTTTTTCCCCTCTCTCACTTTTCTCTCTCTCTCCCTTTTCCCCTCTCTCCCTTTTACCCTTCTCTTCCTTTTTCCTTCTCTCTTTTTTACCTGCTGGATTACTATTATAGTCCAATTTTTCATTAGCACATTTCAAATATAAGATTTATAAAAATTACCCCATTTTGCCATTTAGCAGGTGTCAAATATAACCTTTTTCTCCAATACCTACTTTTTAAATATGGGGTATCTTCAATTAAAAGGGCCCATTTTTCATATATTTTATTTTGAGATATTTGAGTTTAATTATTTGTTTTGATTTTCGGACTGATCTGGGATCAATCAAATTTCACGATATTGATTGGTTAAAGACGGCAGGTGACTATCGAGTAAACTCGTGACGTGTTGGCTCTACGCAGCCTCATGTCATTTTTCTTTTTACATTATCTTGATTTTTTATTATGTAAATTGACTTTCATTTATAATTAAAAAAAGTCAATCATGTCAAAATTTATATGAATTTAACAAAAACTTATTTTTCAAAAAAATGTAAAAATGGGCCCTTTTAATTGAAGACACCCCATATAACCTTTTTTAAAAAACAGCTCTCCATTAGCTATTTTTCAACTATGACCTTACATAGATTGTTCAGGGTCCTGTTTTTTTATTTTGTTTTGTTTTTTTATTTTTGTTTTTTTTTTTTGTTTTCACTTTTTTTTGCTTTTTTGGTTTGTTTATTTTTATTTATTATTTTTAATTTTTCGTACTTTACAAAAACACTAGCCCTTTGCAAGAAAACCAACAACTATTTAGCACTTTGCATATGCCAACTCAGACTTCTGAAACTTTGCAAGAATACACAACTGATTTCCCTAGCAATTTCTAAATTTCCAGAAATGCTTCTTTAAAGAAATGGGCACAAGTTTTTGCAAGTTTTTGCAGGTTCTTGCAAGGTTTCGCTTTATTTATTTTCATTTCATGTTTTTTGTTTTATTTTTAAATTTTTTTTTTATTTATTTATTTTATTTTGAAACTTTGTAAGAACAGAACTCTTACTTTCTGGCATTTTGCAAGAAAACCAACCCAGACTTTTTCAGCACTTTGTGACTTTTTTGGCATTTTGCAAAAGTATTACATTAACCCAGCTTTCGCAATTTTTAAATTTGCAAAAATGTGAACTCTTATTTCCAAGAAATGAAGATTTGGGGCTTTATTTATTTTTTTTATTAGTTTGCTTACATTTTTTGTTTTTTCGTTGTTTTTTTTTATTTATTTTTTAATTTTTATTTTATTTATTTATTCCCGACTTCTTTGACACTTTGCGACTTTTCTGGCACTTTACAAAATTTTTTCAGCAATTTGCAAGAACATCAATACTTCTGAGAAATAGTTTTTTATTTTTTTCACTTTTTTACTATTTTTAAATGTATTTAGAAAAAGAGAGTGAAACAAAGGTATAGCCAAACAAAAAAAATAGCCAAAGTGAAGACGATAGAAAACAAAGAAGCGAAGATAATAGCTAACTATGGGCTGAGTGAAAATAAGTATTTAGAGCTAGTTTTTTGTATATAGTAATAGAATTAGATATAATGAAGTACGAAAGTAGTTAAAATAATATGTAATAATATAAAAATAATACTATAAAAAATGTATAATAATTAAAATATAATATATAATAAAATATGTAATATTGTTTAAAGATATTTAAAATGTAATATATATAATATATAATAATAATAAATAAAAATATAAAATTTGATAATGTGAAAATTTTAAAAATTTTTGATAATATGCAAAATATTGCAAAATATTGTGAAAAACTGCAGATTTACACAATAATATGCAAAATATTACCTCCTGCAACCCATAGAGGTTTGTATTGTTTTATTTGGCCTATTTCGCAATATTTCACAATATATTTTGTATTATTTTGCAATATTTCACAATATATTTCAAAATATTTCAAAAGAAATGCATACCGAAATCTTTTGAAAGATTGTGGATTTTTCGAAAGATTTCGTGTTGATTGCAATTCTTTTAAAAAATTTTGGCTTGCAATTCTTTCAAAAGATTTTGTATATTTATTTTACTAATGTGCTAATTTTAATGACTTTTATAATATGAATAAATTAATTATATAGTAGTAACAAAGTATTTTTGTAAATAATTTAATTTCACAGTTAGGCTGTGTAAATCAAATTAATTGGTTCTTGTTTCATAAAATAAGCAAATAGAATCTAGCCAGCTAGCAAAAAATGTTATATTTAAAAAATTTTTAGTAAAAAAATTTTTATATATAGTTTTTTTTTATTAAAAATAAAAAAATTTATATGTGCTAATATAGAAAAAAATTTTAATTTTTATAAAAAACATTATTTGGTTTGGTAATAAAAACCAATTTTATTTGTTTATATGGTCTTAATAAAATATTTTTATACCCATGGATTAAATAATTACAAACTTTATACCAATTTTAAATATATAAATTAATAACAATAAATGTTCTTTATATCTTTTGTGATTAATTACATGTGTTTACCCAATTAATAGATTTTAACTATTAAATGTGTTATAATATTAACCAATTCTATCATATTAGTTGTATAACTATACCAGATCCAGATTTGAATTTAGATTTTTTAGCTTCGAATTTAGATCTAAACATATAACTGATCTGGTTTTTAGATCAGATCTGAATCTTTTAAAATATCTGTTTGATCCAATTTGTGCGAAATACTAGTAATAGGCAGTGATGGCAATTTAATTAGCTAAATAAAATTTAATTAGCCAATACAAATAATTTGTCCAAAAATAGCCAAAATTTTGAAATCAATTCAAATAGCTGATAATATTATTTGTATATACTAAAATAGATATTAAAAAAAAACTCTTTCCCGTACATCTGTAAATCCTAAGTAAACAAAAACAGTATAGTAGGAAAAGAGGAAAATAGTAACCAAAACGTATTAAATATATAATTTTATTAACTAAATAATTAATTAATTAACTACAACCAAGAAGAACTCAAAGCCAGTGAACAAATTGAGTAAGAAGAGGAAGGGAACAAATATAACTAAAGGGTCTCTAACAACAATCAACGGAAAAGAGGGCCTTTGGCCCTTTCAAGTTTTTGAACTCGATATGGATCCAGATGAGGAGTTTGAGGCAGTTCAGAAAAGTTGTAATGAAAGACTAAACAACCATAGTGAAGGAAACGGTGTAAAGAAATTAAAGAGTACTCACAGAGAAATAGAAGTTGTTAGTATGGAAAACACAAAAATGGACTCAAACATGCAAATTGATGAAATGACATCATCGTCACAACAAACGACATCAGTAACTCAGCCGACAACAACAAACGACCAAATCCGGGATATGACGTCATCAGGTTTTCAATTGATCACAACAAACGACCAAATCGAGAGTAATACGTCATCAATAATTAATGTTCTGGAATCATCGACAGGAAAACAACAAACCTTGTCACGTGATGAGGTCATTAGCGATAACGAAGGAATAGTTAACAATATGGAGGTAGAAGAGGAAACACAACAAAAAGGAACTGCTACAGAAATGGTAGATAAAATTCAGAACGAAAAGAAACAACAACCACTCTTATATAGTGCGGTAGTAACAGGAAGAAAGAACTTGGATAAGCAGCAATTAGAAGAAAGACGAAAAAAAAGTAGAGTTTTAAAAAACAAAGTTTGGAGGGCGAAGAGTAAATCGATAAAAGATTCATTTAATTCCAATGAATGGAACATAGACAAGATAATCGAAGCTTTCAAGTCACAAGAGTCAATTGTGAGTTTTGTAAAACACAAGTTGGAAACTAAAACAACAAGTATGGAAATACCACCAGCTATCGGGACCAAGCTAAAATATCAGGATAAGGCTTTTTTTAGATGTTTTACTAATAGACACGAGACTCGTCCGGCACATCAAAATGAATTCATGCATTTACTGGGGAGAGCTACAGATAGATACAAACAAGCATATGGGGCATATGTCATTAACAAGAAAAATAAAGACCAGATCTACGATAAATTGAGAAAGAAATTGGGAATCGATTTTCTGACTAATACTGATTTTATCATCTTGGATGGTTTTGAGATAACGCAATTGATATTTTTCGTGGCGGGTTTTGCAAGATTACAGAATGATTTAAAATTTGAAGAGTTGAGAAAGAGAATAAATGAGTTGAAGAGTGACTTATTGACTCAATTACCAGAGCATTATGATTTGATTCCAAAAGAGATTAGAGAAGCTTTAGAATACACATTACCAATTCGGGACAGAAGATTCACGGGTGAAGTTGTGAGTGGTCTGAGAGGGATATATAAATTTGACCGATTACCGGAGTCCTACATAAAAGATTCAAGAATTCCGATCCCGAGTTATCCAAGCGAACTAAGAGAGGAATTTAAAAAATTTTTTCCTGTAACAGATAGAGCTGATCTAAAGAAGGTTAAGGATTGGAAACAGGATTTAAGAAAGTTCTATATTTTCTCTCAATTACCAGAATCATTTTTTGACTTACCACCAAAGAAATTGGAGTTGCCTTTGACCTATCAGGAGTTGACACCGAGCTTGAGAAGAATGTTTCCTTTCTGCCCTAAAGATAGTGAAGACTTTAAAGAACATGTGAACAAACTGAGAAAAGTCTACGCATTCAAATACCTCCCAAATGACTATGTGATTAATAAGAAGAGGTTACCCGAGAATCCAAGGGATTTAAAAATCAATGTTAAGGAGGGTTTCCCGATAAAAAGTAGAACTGAGGCTTTGAATTTTATAAAATCTATTCCGAGTTATTATAGAATACCAAATCCAATGCCGGCGAAATATATAGAGGTAAACTACACACAATTAGAAGACTTACCTGAAGAGTGGGAGGAGGTGAAGAAGGTGAATTTAACGGTCCCGATTACAAGCACGAAAGAGTTAAGAATAGCAGTTCAGGCTCTAAGAGAACACTATTTCTTCCATAAAGTACCAGAAGATTGGATTTGTATTCAAGATGGAGATAATAAAAATGAAGTGGATTCAGAGATAAACGGCTTCCCAAGCGATCTTGAGAAGCTAAATAAAGATTTAAAACAAAAAGAACCAGAGTCCCATTGGTCTTTTCCAATAACCTCACAAGACAAAGTACCTGAAGCGCTGGACTACCTGAGGGAAAAATATCCATTGGGTACTATACCTGAGTGGATCTTTGAAACAGAGGAACTACCTGAACCAAAGTGGGATATATTTGACGAACAACAAATCACAAACGAAGTGGTGGAAGATGTTGAAATGGACAATATTATTAATCATGATGAATAATAATAACAATAATACATTAGAAAACGAGACGCAAGTAAAGATAAAAAAAGAAAAAACAATTAAAAACGAAGAAACGAAAAAAGTTGAAAAAACAAAGATAATAGTAAAGGGAAAAATAGAATTTTTGTCTATTTCAACATTAAATGTACAAGGCTTGAATGTGCCATTAAAGAGACAATTAATTTTTGAGTACTTGAACAAGGAGGGTATAGATATTGTGAGCGTAACAGAGACCAAATTGGCACAAAAGGAAGATTTGAGAAGATCTTTGCTCAATCAGTACTATTATGTATACACGGCGGCAACCCCAGAAGATTTAGGTTTAAAAAGGGAATCGGCAATGGGAACTGCATTACTCATCAAACCTTATCTTAGACATTACATACACGACATTGAAAGCTATTTGGGAACAGCGATTATGATAGATTTCTTCCTACCTGGAAACTTGAGAACAAGAATAATATCGCTATACCTACCATCAGACAAAATAGAAATATCCCTTAAAACACAAGATAAAATAAAGAAATGGATTTCAGACGCTAACAAGAGAAACATGAAGATAATAGTAATGGGAGATTTCAATAATAACATGGCAAGAGCAGATAGTAAAAGAAAAACACCGATTTTTAAGACTATGAGTACGAGTAGGATGTTAAGCTTATTAGAAGTAAACAAAATTCAGGATTATACATGGAAAAGAGATCAAATGGAGTCACAGATTGATGATATATGGACATCGGAGGAGATAGTTGTAGATACGTCCTATCCGATAATAGAAGAAGTGGAGCCTTCGGGAAGCGACCATAGAATGATAAAAGTACAATGGAAGCTAAAGAGGAAGTTTGAAGCGATAAGAAGAAAGAAGAAAGCCAGAAAAGTTTTTAAGTATAGCGAAATGGACGAGGATAAATGGGAGGATTTCAGAACTGAAATAAAACAGAAAATTGAAGCATTAGAAATAAAAGAGATAACGGATGAAGCTTCCCTAAATAAAGCTTGGCACAAATTATATATTGCCATAAAACACTCTGCCGAGAAACATATCAAGTGGTTAAAGATACATAATAACTATTTCGGGGCGAGAACAAAGAAGGCATCAGAGCTACATCAAGGATTAGTCAAGATAAATAAACTTATAAGAAATTTGAAAGAAATAAAATCACATTCTCCACTTTCTTATGAAGAAGTAACAAAAAGGTTTAACAAGAAGATATGTTCTCTGACAACGAAGTTGGGAATAGAAATTATCAATATTAAAGAACAAGATCTCTGGAGCGAAAATATTAAACAATTAATAGAAAGTATGATAGAGTTGAGGAAATCCATACACGTAACAAGACAAATAGAAAACAATAGCGAAATAAGAGAAGAAATTAGCCTGGCAGTAGAAAGAAGGCAAAACAACTTCCAAACTAATACTAAAAGAATGATAGATAGCATCTTAAAAAGGAAAAGAAACAGAGTCACATTTGACAATATAATAAAAGCAGATGAAGTGATCACTGACGAGAAAGGAATTAAAGAAGAAGTCGTAAAACATTTTAAAAATTGGACTAAACGTAACCCAACAGATGAAGAACACTGGAAATTGTGGGAAAAGGAATACGATTCGGTTTCATCTATCGCACAAGAAGATTACGAAGGATTAATCGCGACAATAGAGTTCGAAGAACTAGAGAATCTAATAAGTGAAGCACCAAATGGAAAAGCCAATGGAGAATCAGGAATATCGAACGAGATGATTAAGAAATTACCACTAGAAGCTAAAAAGATTTTCCTGGAAATATGTAATTTTTGTTTGGCTAAAGAGATAGTCCCGATTGCGTGGAGGCAAGGAGTGGTATACCCTATCCCAAAGAAGAAAGATTTCGAGGGTGACTTAACACAAACCAGACCAATCACACTGATAGAACACTCAAGAAAAATCTTTACGAAAATACTAACTAAAAGATTGAACAAGATTTTAGGACAGAAGAAAGTACTTAATATAAGGAATAACTCAGCTCTACCAAACACATCAACTACAGGGCCAATTCAATGGTTAACGAACATACAAGAATACGCATGGCTAAAGGAGAAGGACTACTGGCTTGTCTCACAGGATATGTCGAAAGCGTATGACTCGGTACACTTGCCACTTCTATGGAAGGCTTTACGAAGAATAAATATACCAGAAAAATTCATAAATTTAACAAAGAATCTAATGGAAAAAAGAAAAAACAAGGTGCTAACGAATTTAGGACAAACCAAAGCATACGAAGTAGAAGATGGCCTAGATCAAGGAGGGACAATGTCCCCGATATTTTGGAGAATATATTACGATCCACTAATAGCAAAAATAGATAGGGATTTCGAGGGATTCTCGATGTCCGTAAAAACACCTACAGGAAGTGAATACAAAACCAGCTTATCAGTAATGGCATATATGGACGATTCACTGTGGATAGCCGAATCAAAAAGCCAACTAGAAGAGATCTTAAAGACTGCATCAAGTTTCTATAAAATGACAGGAATAAAGGTTAATGCGAACAAATCGATATTCCTAACAAATGCAAGAGGCGATACTCCGATGTTTTTCGAAAACCAAATTTTAGAAAGAAGGCAACAAGATGAACCCTTCAGATACTTAGGATGTTGGTTCAAAGAAAAGAAGAATCAAGACAAGATTAACAAGAAAATAAAGGAAGAAGCGGAAGAAGCTATAGACAGGCTTAATAAAAGCAGAATTACAGAAAAACAATATATATACATAGTTAATAGTGTGATATTGACGAGAATAGCATATAGGTGCCAAAACACATATATTAAAGAATCCATGTGCGAGACCATAGATAAGAAAATCATGAAAGGGGTAAAGCAAAAAGCAAGAATTGTAAGAACAGCACCTAACACTTTATTATGGCACTACAACATATATGGTATGAATAAGACGAAAGATATACAACGTTTACAACACGTGAATCAACTATGGAAAGATATGAATAATACGAATTGGGATGAGACACCAGCTTTTATTATCCTACAAGAGCTACAAAACGCGGCAAACACGAACACTTCTATACTGGAAGAGGAACCAGTCTTTCCTAAAGAAGTTAATTTCTCTAGAACCGCAGCAATAATAAAAGAAATGCATGAAACGGAAATAAAACTGGTGAACGAACGCAAAGTATGGCCACAACCACTAAAGGAAAAAGGAACATCAATTAATTATATCCTAAAAAAGATGGAGAAAAAGAATGACATCAAAACAAGCATGAACAAGCACGGTTTAAAATATATAGAACAATTATTAGATGGAGAGTGCAAAAATTTTGTAACATGGAAAGGACTAGCGCACAATCTGGGAAAAATAATAAAGGGTAGAAAACCGAGATGGTTTGAAGCAATATGTACACTAATCACAAATAATGAAAATCCATCACTGAAACTAATAGTTCCAAACCCGTTTACAATAAGGTGCATAACCAACGAAAGTTGGAAGGAGAATAAATGGGTAACTAATAGTGTAGGACTGATAGGAAAAGTAAGAAAGATAGAAGAAAACTTGGCAACTTTGAGGCATTGGTATAGTGAAGAAAATCAAATAACAAGAGCATGTAATGGTTGCGATGAGCATATATCAACTAGAACAAATGCGGGAATAATAAAAATACATACAAGGTTCTTATCAGGAATAATAGTAAACGGTAAAAAAGAAATATACAGTAACATTCAAGATATAACGAGAACCTTTAGAATAAAGAAAGAAGAAACAAGTATAATACCGAGAGAACCTTTTATAGGAAAAAAACTATTAACTTCCTGGAATTTGAAAAAAATTTTCACGAACATCGAAGATGAATTATGGAAAAAGATTGAAAATTTCGGTCTAGGGAAAGAAGAAGAATATGAAATCGTGGAGGGAAAGAAGAGTGAGGATAAAACTGAAGGTATAGCGATACTGATACAAATGAAATCCATGCAGGAAACGATTGAGTTGAAGGTAGAAAGCTGGCCCACGAAGTTAAAGACGGCTTTAACTGGAATAGCATTAGCGATGGTACTAAGTAAAGACAAAGAAGAAGTCAAGATCAAAACCAATATAAAGGGCCTTAAAGAAGAGGTAGAAAGAAAAGTTATACGAGCAGAAGAAAATTTTAAGTTGAAAGAAAATTTAGACCAATTTACGGAAATAATAAGAAGAATCATGAAAATGAAAAGATCGAGAATTACCATCGTATACGAAGAGAAAATAAGCAAAAACAAGACAACAAGGAAATGGATAACGGATATCGTAGGAGAAAAGATTACAACAAATATATATCTGATAAAATTCGAGGGGAAACCTGTTTATTGGAATTTGAGAAGATTTATGAAACAATTAATTAAGGGAAAAATAATTTCGGAATGGAGTAGTCAAAACAGAATCGAAAATTTAAAGAAGAAGACAGAAATAGATTGGAAAACGACATACAATAGCTTAAATATTGAGAGTAGACCACTAGCAAGATATACTTCAACTAAAGCCTCAATAATGAAATCTTTTAAGGTAAAAATGATGATAAATGAACTTCCAACGCTACTAAATTTGTATTACAGGGATACCAAGAAAGAGAAAGACCCAATGTGTCCAAGATGCGAAAAGGAGTATGAAAACCAAACACACTGGATATGGTGTCAAGAAAACACATATACAATGAAACAGGCGATTACTGAAGTTTACGAAGAATCTAAAGAAGGGAAGAAAGTACCAGAAAAAACGCGAGAAGAAGAAATAAAAAAATACATAGAATGGTTAAAGAAAACAGAAGTCCCTCCGTGTATTATCCCGAAAGAAAACATCATACCTGGAAGTCAAAATGGAAAGAGGAATCACAAAAGAGATTTTACGAACATCCTAATGGAAAAAATCTACGAAAAAATATGGATACCCAGCAGAGAAGCAATTAACAACTCTGAAGAAGGAAAAGACAGGAACGTTATAAAAAACAATATACCAACGGAACCAATACACGGAAAAGAAACGAGTGGAAACGCTTTGAGAAAGTACACGAAATGAAAAAAACTTTTCATAGATAACAACGTGAAGGTTGATACAATTGAAGACTTCGACTGAGTAGGTCCAAAACCTGTCTTGGCAAAGCTCAGGTTGGGAGTAAATTAGCTCTAGTCTCTTTTTCCTTAATATAGTAATTGTAAAAACATGTATTATGAATTTATAAATTATTAATAAAATGGAAGAGGGAATGGACCTCGCTTTTAAAAAAAAAAAAAAAAAAAAAAAAAATAGCCAAAATTTTATGACCAAAGTTAAATATCAATTGGCCAGACCAATTAAAATTATTGGTCTATATGGTTATTGCTTGATAGCTGAATAGCAAAATGGCCAAATTTCTCTGTATAGTAATAAAAAAAAGTATATAAAAATACTGTATAAAAGCATATTAATATATAAGATAATTTAAGTAATAATTGTTAAGATATAAAAAAAAAAATTTAAACAAAAGTTTAATAAGTTAGGGTGCTGACATTTATTAGGTAATATTTTAGGAGTAGGAGATCAAGAAAAATTTTATCTTAGTTAAATTTGATTGGCTAAAATTCTATTTATAGCCCTTATCTGGGGTGGGGTAAGCCCCTATAGTAAATAGATATTAGGTAATAAATATCAGCGCCCTTATATAAAAAATAATTTAAATGAAGATTTGTTAAATTATATTAAAAATAATTTAAACAAGAGTTTAATAAGCTATATAAAAAAAGTAATTAAGCGAAGGTTTAGAAAGTTATAAAAATATAATTTAAACAAAGGCTTAATAAGTATGACAGATTATAATGAAATTCTAATTAAAATGAAATTATGGTATAAAATCTCGAAAACTATATTTTTTTGGAATGCATTTTTTAGAGTTAGGGGTTTAGAATTAAGGTTAATTTTAAAAAAATTATAATAAACAAGTATTAGTGGGTTTTAGAAAGCTAGCAGATTAAGCAGAAAATCTAGATTTTATTTTAAATTATGATTTGTGACAATAAGTAATTTAAGCAAAGGTTAAGTAAGCAAAGATTTAGTAAGTAATTTAAGTAAAGGTTTAATAGAATTCTGAAATATACATAGATAGGTTAGATTAATTATAAAATTACCAAAAATAAAATAATTTTTAGAAAAACCTCAAAAATAAACAAAAAAATAAAAAAGATTTGTATAAAAAGCACCAAAAATAAGCAAACTAATACCTGATCTATCTATGTAAATTTAGGGTTCTGGTTTAGTAAGCAAAGGTTTAATAAGTAAGCCTTATCCTAACCCTAAAGTAATTAAAATTTTTTTTGTTTTATAAAAATTTATTTTTTTGTTTTTGTTATACAAATTTGCAAATCTAATTTATCTATAATGTAAAACACCATAGGTGTATTTTATAATAATTGAAAAAAAAATATAATAACTTATATAATGAAATTATAGTCGCCTCTTTCTAATCTGAACCTCTCTAAACTGAACACTATTAAACTCTTTCTAAACTGAACAAAATTTTCAAGAACATTTGTAAATTTTATTATAAAGTTCAGATAAACCATATATTATATAGAAAAAAAAAGCAGTCCTGGCAGTTCAGATTAGATAGAGTTGCCTATATATTTAAAAAAAAGGCAATTTTATCATATCTAGAAGAAAATAACAAATCTAACAATGCTAAAATCTGATGCTACTTTAATAATAAGTCTTTTTTTATTAAGTTAACAGCTCAAATCAATTAATTGAAAGTTGTAGTGCTTACTGAAGTGCATCTAATGGTGGCTAGATCATTTAATTCAGCCTAGTATATGCTAAAATATTGCTAAAAAATGATCGGCTAACTATATAAAATTCTATATAAACAAACTAAAATTTTATATAATCAGCCAATCATGTTTTAGTGATATCTCTCCAGCATACACTAGACTAAATTGAATAATCTAACTATTATTAGATGCATCTTAGTAGGTTTTACAACTTTCAATTAATTAACTTGAGCTGTTAACTTAACAAAAAAATTACTTTTTATTGGAGCAGCACTAATTTTTAGCATATAATAAAGATTATAGTAATTTTGCTTCAAATTCTAATATAAAAAATAGTACCAATCATTTACAAATTATTACTTAATAAAATTTTACAAATCTTTATAATTGACAAAATTTTATTAATTAATTATAACTTTATATATTAGTCTTGCCCCAAACTTTATTAATACTTAAGTAGATTGACATATAGTAGTGCTGTAAATATATACATATTATATACAAGTATTGAAACTAGGACTTCAGGCTATAAACCTTTTATTCACAGCTAAAACCTACCAGAGCCTTCTATATTCCCATTTATATAGTTGACCTGGATTTGTACATTTCTTTTCAACCAACAATTAATGTCCATATGTCTGCTACATTATCTACATTTCCTAATATCATCACTTCTAATTTGGTATATGCCAGGTAGGCACTTTATGCTTCCAAATTGGTGTATCTGAAATCTGGTGACCCAGAAAATCCCTTACTAGCATACTTTTCAGGGTTCGTATCTCAAGCCATGCAGTTGCCTCTACCTTATTGGGTAAATATCTCAAGCCTGCATGCTACCGCAACTAGTCAGTTTTCTGCAACTTGAGAATCCAGGATTTAATGTTCTGAATTTGGAAATGTGCGAACGACTGTACTTCATGCTATGGTAGTAAGATTCCTGGGCATGTTTCGCAAATGCTTCCAGTGCCAAATATAGTTGGATGGCATCATAAGGCTAGAGAAAACCCAGTTACTACTTATACTAGCATATACTTGTATTGGTGGTCCCAGATCCTTTTAGCATCTAAAGACTCCTATATGAGTACGCCCAATGCTCCGTTGGGTCTTGACACATACACGCCTCCATGCTTCCACTTCTTATTGGCCAATTAGTTCCGTTTGCCCTTGCGAAGTTCACTAAACCCCAGTATCCGGTCAGTCACTCTTTGGATCCTTTTCCTTAGTCATTTCAGACTACCAATCTAGTTGGTCCAGAAGGATCGGTCTGCTAGGCTTTAGATGCCTAAGGTTTCCCTTTTCTTGGTTCATACTTTTATAACATATGCTCTTTTCCTTCGGTACGACTCTAGTGGCCAGGTTGGTGGGACCTTTTGCCATAGGAGCTTTTGCCCGTCCAGATTTTCTAATCAGTCACACTAAGATCCTTTTCTCTGGTACTGTTGAAAGTCCAGCTACCTCTCCACTTGAGACTTGCCAAACAGGTTTCAATTGTTCTGGTCCTTTGGATTTGTCTGTGTAATTTACACAACTACGCCAAAGCTTCTATTCGAGATGGTAATACCAAGATTACATGTAATATATCCGACCAATCGATGAACAAATGTTACTGTAACATAGGCCTATTTTTCAATTCGTCTGCAGTGGGATTTGAACTCTAAACTTGCCACAACCAGACAGCTTCTCTATGTCGCTACATAACTTTACATATTAGTAAACTTGTTTTAGCATATAAAAATATATTAAATTAGCAGATTTGTTTTTATTTTACTTAAAATTTGAAGAAAAATACCAATTTTTCAAATTTTCAAGTAAAATAAAAAAAAGTTACTAATTTAATATATGCTTAGATGCTAAACAAGTTTAATTAATTACCAATCCGGATAAGACCGGCACTATCTCTTAAACCATTCAGCAGGCAAATTTGGCCGCTAAAATCTTTTTTTTTTGATTTTAAGCAATTGTGCCAGATTTTTCTAAGCAATTGTACCCCTTTTATAAGCTAGAATTAAAGTATACTATTTTGCAGATCAACTTGTGATTTTATATCATATAGTTATGTGTGCTAGTAGTACAGCAATTATCTATCGATCACTATTATTTTACTATTAAAAAAAAAGAAAAAAAATCGAAAAAAAATTTATTATAAATAAGTTACCACATTTTATACGATGATATTTCATCTATGTATGTAATATTCATAGCTGAATTATCAGAGCGATTAAGAAGCTTTGACCCAATAAAAATTGCTTAACTAAAATGCAAAATATTTCATAAAATTTTGCTTGCAATCTTTGCTAGTGTCACATGGCATGTGCAATGATATACTATTGTATTGTTACATGCTCTGTGTTCCCAGGAGCTACTCTAGTCAATTACGGTTAGTCTTTCAATAAAAAAAAAATTTACCATACGTTTACTTTTCTTCCAATTATTTTAGCGGGCAAATTTGCCCACTTAACTCAAATGGTTTAAGGGATAGCTATATTATTACTATATATGAAATTGGAGATAAACAAATATATAAACAATATATTAGTAAATCTGATTATGACCCTTATGAAAAGTTTTTTTGTACTAAATAAATATTATTTTTTGATATAAGTAAAGTTGTAGAGCAGGTTCTTGTGTATCTACTGATAAAATTTCATTAAAATCGGACCTGTAAATAAAAAGATATGAGTAAAAACGTTTTTAAAATTCTTTAAATCATATAAAAATTTTATATATATAGGCCTGTTTTAGATTTTGTACTATATTGTTTATATATTTGTTTTGTCCTAATTTTAAATATAAAAATATTGCTGATCTTATCCGGATTGGCAATTAATGTATAGGGATAATCCTATATAACACACCCTGTGATGTACTAATTTATCGCAGTATATAGGTAAACATAATTTGCAGATCTGCAACAAATAATAGATTAGGGTTAGGGTTAAAGATTAGAGAGAGCAATAGCTTATAACATAATTTTGCAAAGAATTTTTTTTGTTAGAGCTCAAAAAGTAATTATGTAAATGAAATTTTTTAATATTACAAATGTTTGAAAATATTATTATACAATGAAATTTGCAATTTACACCTGATCTTTAAATTTAATTAGTAGATCGTTTGAGTGCGATATACAAGCGCAATACAGAGGTGTGAAGCCTAGGAAACTCCAGGACCCCGGACAACTCTCATAGGTCATAACTGGATTTTGCTAATTTTGGCCTAATTTGCTAAAAACGACAAAATATATTTGGTTAAGGATAGAGTACAATATCAATCATTTTTATATATGATCATCGTACAAAAAAATTTTTATATAGGGGCAAAAATACGCATTAATAAAGATTTTTGAGAACGTATTCAATTTTGGCCAAAATTTTGTGGCATATAGGTTGAACTAGAGGTTGGAACCGGATATATTATTCCGGGTTCAAACCCGGGTCTACCCAAATTGTTAATAAATCCGGGTCTAAATTTGAAGAATATTCGACCTGGGTGTGAACTCAAACCGGATATATGAACACAACCGGTTAAATATAAGATGAGATGAGTGATTATTAGTACTCAAATATCGTTGGATTTTTGGAATTGAATGAGATATGTGAATTTACCGCTTTTTTTCATGTATTTGCGATACTTTTTTGATATTAACCGGATTGTATAATAACCCGGTTTTAGTTTTAAATTCAGTTTTATTTTATAAATCGAATAACCAGTTGCGTACCAAATCCAGGTTCAACCCGTGTTGATTTTTTCAAATATAGTACAACCGGTTTTTAGAAATAAAACCGGTTCCAAACTCTAGGTTGAACCCTTCTATTTGTGATAGTAAAACTTTAAAGCCACAAATTATATTAAAAAAAATCTACTTGTATATATCGTCAATTTTTCTAGAACGATTGAGATTTTTCTAGGTAGTACAATATAAATAACATACAATAACATATGATCATTACCTGATTTCAATTGAATATTATTGTAAAAAAAATTAGTAATGTAATCACTATTAAAATGTAGATCATTGTACTCTACCCTTAAATAACTTTTAATCTAGTAATTAGACCTGTCTGGAGTCCTGAAACTCCTATATATAAAGTTAGAATTAATTAGTAAAATTTTGTAAATTATAAGATTTTGTATAATTTTAATAATAAAATTATACAAAATCTTTATAAAAGGGCATCCATAAATAACATTATGTACTTCTCATAGTAGCGCTTGATCTCCCCTTTACTATATAAAAAAATTTTTCAAAATCCATATGTTTATATATAAAATTTTACAAAAACTTTGAATATATTATGAAACAGTAATCCAATTTAAATGATTTTGGTACCATTTGATTTGTCTCAGTGAGACGAATCCAATGATATCAAAATCATTTTATTTAGATTACTGGAACAAAGTTATTCAAAAAAACTATTGATTTTATAGTAATTTTATAAAAAAACATAATAACCAATAGTATTTGGCCAATAACTTTTGATCCAGTAATCCAAATAAAATGGGCTGCCGTCAATAGAAATAAAGCAGATTGACATTTTAAAAAAAATTTATACCTTAACTTTCACAGTGCATATCTCTATGGATTTTGAGGCTATCTTGATGATTTAATATTCAAAAGAAAGCTTAGATCATAGGCTTTCTTTTGAATATTAAATTATCAAGATGGCCTCAATATTCATAGAGATATGCACTGTGAAAGTTAAGGTATTAATTTTTTTTAAAATGTCAATCTGCCTTATTTCTATTGACGGCAGCCCAAATGAAATTGTTATCATTCGACTCCTTTCACTAAGACGAATTGAATGGTACCAAATTATTAAATTTGGACTACTGGTTCAATTTTTAGACAATTTTTTCTAAAAAATTATGTTATATTTTTTTGACCCCCTACTTATTGAAAAAACATTATCGTTCATCCAACCCCTCTTGTATAACATTATTTATGGATGCCCTCTAATTGCCAAAATTTTATTAATTAATTCTAATTTTACACATTAACTAAACTTGTTCAGTATCTAAAAATACATTAAATTGGCAAAGTTGTTTTTATTTACTTAAAATTTAGAAAAAAGATGCTTAAATTTGACTTTTTGATTAAAAATCCAAAATTATATATATCTTTTCTCCAAATTTCAAGTAAAATAAAAACAAACTTTGCTAATTTAATTGATAATCCGTTTCCGAAGGATGATCATTCTATTAATGAAATGTGACGCAATTGTCATACAAAATAAAGCCCAATAATTTTTTTGCTTCAAGGATAACGTGATAATTTGACTAACTATATAAAGATATTATCGCTTTATTTAACACATTAGAATCTAAATCATATCGTAGAAAAAAATTTAGAT
>QKWP01001784.1:47804-62192 GCA_003550325.1 Gigaspora rosea | reverse complement strand
CATAGGTAAATTGATTCGCTATAACAGATAAAATTCGAGTTTTTCCGTCTTGACCACGTTTATTGGCTGCTAGAGCACTTCGAAAACTATTCCAGAAAGCGCTTTCTTCTAAATCCTCTGAACTTTCTGAATCCTCTAAGTCTTCTGAATCTTCCGAGTCTTCTGAATCTTCGGGTTCAAATTGTAAGTACCTAAGTTGATATAATATTTTCAAGTTAGCTTTATCAGTGGTTGGATCTTTTGATCGACTCCAAAATTCTTTTTTATGTTCAGATTTGGGATACGGCGTTATATCCGTACATCCACACGCACGAAACATTGCTCTCCAAGCTCGAAGCTCAATCTCATTCAACTTATAAATAGATGGATAGATAATGGAAGTTGCATAGTGAAAATCGATTATTGTATTTTCCTGATGCTTCCAAATAATAAAAAAACTTTGCCAATTGTCTAAAAAATTAGTTGCAATTTTTCGTCTTTTTATCTGTTGTTCGAATATTTTTTCCATTGTAGAAGGATCGTTCCAGTTTTCTAAAGTGCAGGTTTCAACAAAATTTTCTAAATTTGTTTGTTGAACAATAGGGTTATTAAAACCGTAAAGCGTTTCACCATCATGGTGCATTGTAATTCCAACTTGGGCCCATACACTGTTAGCGGATTGATCCTCGTAATGGTATAAGATTTGTTCACCTTTATAGAAATCGAGAGTAAAGACATTATGATTGATTTTTTGTAAAGCAAGGGTTTTTTGGCTTTTTTTTGTTAATACTGATGACGTGAATTTTTGATTTCCAACTTCAGATATCACTACAATATGAGTTCCTATTTTTAAAAAAATGGGTCTAAAAGTTACTCCGGTTAATAACTTTTCAACTATCTTTTCATCATTGAACCTGAGAATTGCAGGTCCCGAATATGCTGTTTTTGTTTTCTTTCCAAAAATCATATGATATACGCTGTTAATAGCCTGAGAAGGCGTTGAACAAACTACTTGTTTCATTACCGCTAACACAAATAAAGCCAGGTTGCAATCTATTTTCTTCACCTTGAACTACTCTTATAAAAAATTGTCGTTGATTAAGTACAATACCAATGTGCATATAAAGTCGATACGGGACAGAAACGGAAGCATTTTCATTAGATGATCTGGACGACCACCAATCGCGGGCATAGGGGCCATAGTGTAGTGCTGGGCATATTTTGCCTTCTGCAAGTAAACTGACACTTTTGTGAGTCGAATTATTCATAGTTTATTATGCATATAAGAATTGGTGTTGGCATTTGCAACCGTGAATTTTATTCTAATTAAATGCGCGTCGCATTTTCTTATTTGATGTCGATCATTTTACCCTATTGGTAAACGGATTTTCAATTAATGTATTTTTAGATGCTGAAAAAGTTTACTTAGTGAATTAAGTTAGAATTTATTAGTATAATTTTGTAAATTATAAAATTTTGTAAAATATTATCAATAAATTCTATAAAATTAAAAAGGTTTATAATTTGTGACTAACCAATCACAATTATGCATTTATAGCCAATAAAAAAATTGTTTAATAAATATTTAAAAAAATATAATAGTAATTATACTATTAATTTAATTATATAAAGATACTTTAAAATATGAAAAAATGACTACAAAATTGCAAAATTATATAGTTTGTGATTATATGGGAGGTAATTGTATGGGAGGTGATTGTATGGAAGAAAGACTGTACTTCAAAGCCAATCAGATTTTGAATATTACAAAATAATCTATGAAAATTAGCCAATCAGAATGAAAACCTCTATGCTATATAGCTTCATATGATTGGCTGGTATAGTGATTGGCATCATAATTCAAATCATAAATGTAGTAATGTAATAATTATTTACTACAAAAAGTAGTAATTGTAATAATATTTACTATATGTAGTAAATATTATTACATGTAGTAATTATTATTATATATAATTTTTATTACCACAAGTAGTAAATATTACTACATGTAGTATTTATTACTACACGTAGTAAATATTACTACATGTAGAATTTATTACCACAAGTAGTAAATATTACTACATGTAGTATTTATTACTACATGTAGTATTTATTATTAAATATAATAATAATTATTATTATAAATAAATACGCTATACTGTATTTTATTATTTTTTTATTTTTTTTAATTTCATCAGGCATCACTAATTACTACATATTACTATATGTAGTAAGTAATACTACATTACTACATATTACTACATGACTCGTAAGTAATAATACATTACTACATATTACTACATTTAGTAAGTAATACTACATTACTACATATTACTACATGTAGTAAGTAATTATTACAATTACGGTTTAAAAAAGACTATGTAGTAATATATGTAGTAAATATAATTGTGAGATATCACTTATTAAAGGTTGTCTAAAAAATATATTCCTAATTTGATGTAGTGCCTAATTTGACGCAGGTACAGTATAACGTTTACGACAAATATCATGGGATGTATCGATCAGAATTGCCAATCACTAGGTTGGTATAAATCAGTGATAGTAAATACCCTGAAATGATCCAAATGACCCCAAATGACAAATAACTAGTCATTGGGTCATTTCGAGGCTTAAATAACATTTAAACATATGTTAGTTAATATTCTAATGCTCTTTAGCCAATCAGAATTGGCCATCAAACAAAATCAAACCATATTCAAGAATTGTGGCTATAAGTCAATTAATATTTATGTCTTTAATAAGGTTGTTCGAAATAATAAATTGCATATTTCGAACACCTTAATTAAGACATGAAGTATTAATTGACTTAATAAAAGTTTGGACTTTAATATATAGCTAAGATTATCAGTAAGGAAAGTAATAAAGTTTGTTAACTTTTTATACGAGCAATTCGACCAATAAAATTATTTTATATGCCAATAACCTGAATGAACTTAATAACCAAAATGATCTTGTCATGATTTAATAGCTTGGAATCATTTAAATTTCGATCAAACGATCGAGTTATTTACCATTCCTAGGTTGGACCAGGCATATAAACTTTTATTGGGTTTGGCCCGAGTCTACAAATACCTAGCACAACCCAGCTTACTTCGAAACCTATACGTATGCATTATTGTTATGCAGTTAAAGTTTATCCATCTATTAGTTATGGGATACAAACTCTATATGCACGATGGCCCAATGACTAAATGACCCTCAAATGACCTTGGTCATTCTAAATGATCATGGTCATTTGGTCATGAGTCGTTTCTAAATGACCCAAAATTGAGATAGATGACCGTTAATGACAGATCATTTCAGGGTCATTTGAGGTCATTTTGCAAATGACCAGGTCATTTACCATCACTGGTGTAGATCAATTGACTGGGTAACTTATTTATACACTTTAAAGTACTTTTGGGAATGTAACGTTTCACTAAGTAAAAATCATCACAAACCCCGTTTTTCGTTTCGAAAGAGCATCTATATTCACTAGGCAAAAATAATCATAAACTCCAAGAACTTCACTTAGAGGACAAAATATGCCCACCGTTTATTGGATCATACCAAATTATACTGTAAAATGAAAACGTTTTCGTCTATACCTATTTTATTACGTTAGATATGAATAAACTTTTATTTCTAACTCTTAGTTCCGGATGCCAAATGCATGCCATTAATTACTGTATTACCATAACTTTTTATAAAACTAGTGTTCTTAAGGATTAGAACCTTAACAGTATAAAAAATATTTTAGTTCCGGGCCAAATTATGTTGATCATGATCCGGGACAACTTTAATGCCGGACGAATTAATCAGCTGATACTAAGAAATTTTAGACGGTTCCAATCCCTAAAGAAAAAAGTTCGTTATAAAAATTATTATGCTTTCTTAAGCAACCACAGCACTTTTATACCGAACCATTTTATAAGGGTTCGTTAAATTCAGAGTTGACTGTTTCAATTAACTGATATTATTTAATGGTATAAATAGCAAATAAAATTACTATTTAAAATGCATGATAAAAGAGTAAAAGGTCTACCTTCGCTAATAATAAATGAAGTTTTTCGATTGGTTAATAATCATGACTTAATTTAAAGTAAATGTCCCGCATATATAGTTTTATTGAAATTACTATTGCTCACAAATTTCAAAATTTCAAAATTTCAAAATTACAAAGGCAGATTTAATTACATCCCATAAGTTAAGAAAAAAAAAATTAAGTCTTATCTATTTAAAAGGTCCTCTAATATTGACAGAATAAGGCTTTAAAAAATTTACTACGTTCTCATATTGTTGTTTCATTTATACTTTAAATAGCGAAAAGATTCGCTAGTTTTATAGTGCACAGTATTAATGTTCTTTGAACGTAAACTATCAAAAATTAAAAAAAAGTTTTCTATATAGAACCCACCTTATTTATATGAAATAAAACATGCATATATATATTGTAATAATTTTTTTGAATAAAAAGTCCTTAAAAAGTAAAAATAATCCTATATACAATTTGTCAAATCCTATTTAGCACCAAAGAATTTGTCCCATATTGATCCATCACCATCAAAATTCCGATCTCTCATTGTATTATTATTTGGTTGTGGTGTTGATGCTAAATGTTGCCGCAGACGACTTTGTAGATCGCTATTGTCAGCCGACATTCTTAATTGTCTTGGCGTCGTAGTTGCTATTGGCGGTGGCACAGTTGTATGTTGTGGTTGAGACGTGTACGCAGCCTCTGATCCAGTATACTGAATAGTTGCCGAAGACGGAGATATTATTGGCATTGTTGATATATCAGCAAAACTATCCGAATTACGAATGTGTCGACTATTTGATGGAATGTCTCGCTGATGTCCGCTAATACTACGACTAGCTAGTGCATTTCCATATTTCATTTTTCCACTTTTAGTGTTTACTATATTATCAGTTCTATCGATCTTCTGATTCTTCTTTCCAGAAGTGCTGCCGCCGACTCCGCCAAATAGCGAAATCACACCATGCCTTAAAATTGATCCAACCGATGAATCATTACTCTCTCTTCTTTTATAATTTCTTTGGGTATTTGGTGTCCTAATATATGACTCCAAATTACGGTCTATGTAATAATTGTCCTCAGCAAAAGTGTCAATACTACCAACAGAAACATCACGATCGTGCAAGAAGTCTACTGATAGTCGTCGGCTATGATGACGTACGGGTGTTACAGATTGAGCTTCTTTTACTCCTCCAAAGACTCGACTAAGATATGCTCCAAAACCACCATCGCTGCTTTGACTGTGCGCTCTTTCTCTTCTCCTGATCCGTTCGTCATCTTTTCCACTTAAAACACTCTTACCAAATTCTTCTTCAGCTTTTCGGCGATTCTCCTCTACTTTCTGGACATAAGATACCTGAACATCATTAATTATCATGCGTAATTTACCTATCTCACTTAAAAGATCTTGCAAAAGATGCACTAATGGTAAGAAATATTCAGGTGAAAACATAAAAAGCTCCTTTTGACTTTTATCATGCTCGGAACTATTCAAATCATTAAAAGCCATTTTCGGATTTGTCTTCATTTCATCATTGTTGCATAGTCCCTCTACCCATCTGAACCGTTCTCTGAAATTCTCAACATCATTCAGAATATTTTCAATCAAATTATTACTTAAATTAGTCAATTCCAAAATATCAAATGTTCTTTTTAATCTACGATTAAGAGCCATTAAATCTGTGCCTTTCATGCGATCCATAATATGGCTGGCAAGGTTAAACAGTAATTGATAAGGATTTTGGTTTTGAAGAGATTCAGAAAATTGAGGTTCGAGCTTAGATCCGTTGATATCAGTATTGATGTGCAATGGTATATGTGCTCGATGAGTTGAAGTAGATGCCTGACAAGAATGTGCCGATTTGGTACCAGAGGCAGTTAATCCATCTTGAACTTCATGAGCAAAAGCAGCAGCTTCGGCGGCAGAAAGATTAGTCTCATCCACCAAAACTTCTTCAACAAATATTTTGATTGGAGAATTGGGCATATCCTTCCAAATTTTGCCTTTCATAGTGGCGGAATTATTATCATTATTAGAAGCCAATTGATTTTCAATTTTTACATTATTACCAAATCCATCATTTTCTACATTACTGCTCTTTTGTTGTTGTTCTTTAGCAACATTAGCACGCCAAGTTTCCATCATAATTTTACGTTCTTTAGACCCAAGAGTAGCAAACCTTGGATTTTTGAAGGCTGGTATGCTAGGCTTCGTCTGTAATTCTTTGGATATTTGAGCCACAGCAGGTGAATTAGAAGATTGAGGATCTTCGATTGCCATGGTGCTAACACCTGAAGCATTTCGACGATGAACAGCCAACGGAGATGATTGCGATGGCTTATGTTGTTGAACTGAAGTTGTGGCTGGTGCTACTTTGGACAAACTGAGTCGCTTCGAAGCATGGGTTAATGAAGATTTGTGCTGAACTGTGTCTTTCTCAAAAGCTTTTTTCGTTGGAGATTTTTCTCTTCCTTGTTCTTGTGCTTGATTGATCATATTGGATTCTTCTGCAGCTGACCTCATGAGGCCAGCAGATAACAACGAAACATTTGGTCTTTTCTCTGAATCATTATTGTCCGCCGAAGAAATATGAGAAATTTTTAGTTTAGTCATGTCACCTTTTTTAATGGTAGCACTTTCAGATTCGTTGGTCATGTCATCTCCCTAAATAATGATTAATTTGGGGACGCAACAATAACAATAACAATAATAGTAATAGTAGTAATAATAATAATTATTATTATTAATAAATAATAATAATAATAATAATAATAATAATAATAATAATAATAATAATAACAATAATAATAATAATTAATAATAATAATTTAAGAATAATAATAATTAATAATAATAATTTAAGAATAATAATAATAATAATAATAATAATTAATAATAATAATAATAATAATAATAATAATAATAATAATAATAATAATAATAATAATAATAATTAATAATAATAATAATAATAATAATAATAATAGGTTAAATAGATGATTATAAACGAAAATTAATGATTTAAATGTCAAAAATTAATATTTGTAGGAGTACAGACCTCTTCATTGGGACCATTATAACATCGATCTGACGCACTGTCATCGCACTCCGATTGGACGTATTTCTTTTCTGTAACATCGGAATGGGCAATATTTTCATCATTCAGTTGGTCTTCAACCTTTTCATCGAATTCAGGAATTGCTCTTCTGTTCTTTCTCGTGTTACGCAGGATTTTAGGTACTTTTGATCTTGATTTTGATCTTGGTTTTTTATAGCATTTTTCCAGCTCACCGAATACATTCCCCCGTACAACATCATTATTTTCGCCATGATAATGGTGATGGTGATAATGGTAGTGATGGTGAAGAGGATTCGAACTGGATAACGCTGACGAAGAGACAACAGATCCTACAGGAGAATGGACAGAAGGATCAACGCCCAGACTATTGAACGTGTTATATGAACCAGGACCAAACGAAGATGACAAAATAGGTGACATATGTGAATTAATTGATCGATCGGCAGTACCAGGTATATTATTAGATGTATCTCCAATTGTTTCCATAAACATGACAGAACTAGGTTGATTTTCACCCATTTCATCATGCGGTTGGAATGTTGACGTAGCACAGCTACCAGGGGGGAGATAGCCTGCCACGCTTGCTGTCTCAAGATCTTCAACCCGATTTTGCAAACTGCTCACTTCATTACGAGACTCTGCAAGGAGATCACGATATTCACTAATTTCAGATTTTAGTTTATTGTTTGCTGATGAGAGTTCTTTAATAAGATTGATAAGATGAGAGTTGGCCTCGTTATTAGGATTTGGTATCGACGACTAAGGAGAACAAAGTGACATGAATGATAAGCATTTAAATTTTACCTGAATCATGAAATAAAAATGAAATTAGGAATAAATGGATTACGAACTTTTGATTCACGAAGCATAGCTACTGCTTCTAATTTTCCTTTTGATTTTCGTGAACCTTGTTGTTCCTTTTCTATCTTTTCAAAATTAACGCAAAGCTGATCTAAACTCAAAAAATAATTACATTAACACTTATAGTAAAATTGCATACTATTTTTTTATAAAAATAAAAAATAAAATTCTGATAGTTAACCATATTTTGCTTGTAATTTTTTTGCTTTTGATTCTGCGGCAAGCTCTGCTTTCCTAGAAAAATGAAGCTCTTGCTTTAGATCTTCCAATTGTCTACTTAACAGTTCTTCTCTTTCCTCAATTCGTTCACCGAGAAGGTTATTTGCCATGAGACGCTTGACTTCATTATCAAGTTTTTCAATTTCATTTGTCAATTCGACAACTCTCTTATCACTAGACTCAAGTGCCTCCGTAAGTGCTTCACTTTTCTAATCAAACAAATATTTTTGCTTAGTCACGTGACCACATAAATGATAAAATAATAAAATATGTCAAAGGCAAAAAAAATTTACATTTTCCAAAATGTTTTTCTGCCTTGAAGCATCATCTTTTTCAATGGTTAAAGTTCGCTGTGAACTCTCAAGTTCATGCACTAAATCTTCAAGCTCTGTGATTTTTTGTTGATATCGCGCACACTGTATGAACAATTTTGTAAAAGTACATAAAAATTAATATTTACCGTATTAAATATACTATATTAGCATAATAAGCATGAAAAACATACCTCATTTATATCATTTATAGTCTTACCATCTAGAGTGTTCGCTGTGTTTGTTGTATCCAATAATTTCTTCTAGAGGCGATCTCAATGGATAATGAAATTTTTTGGATTATATCATTTAAGAATTATAATTCATTTAGTTTAAGTTCACCATGTAATCAGATAAGATAATAAAAATAAAAACCTGATGTTCTAACTTCTGCTGGTACTCTTTTATTTCTCCTTCATATACCTCTTTCTGCTGTAAAAGTGCTTGTCCAATCTCTAAAATTAGAATAATGTCGGAAATTATTATACTACATTATGATCTAACGATATATGCGTTTACACCATATTATCCATTTTTAGCATCATCCAACCATAGAACTTAGCATTTAAATCAATATCGATTTTACTCACCAGCAGCCAATCTGAGTTGGTCTTCCAGGGATTTTAAACTTCTTAAAAATGCTACAAGGTTTGGGCAATCGTCGTTACCACAACAGCATTGAAGGTTTACAGGTGACCTCTGGGTAGGTGACGGAGAAAAAGTGTCCCACAAATGAGTACCAGACTGAAGGTCAACTCGAGGCATACAGTTGTTAGGGGATCGTGACGGAGTGACAATTGAATTGTCCTCGTCACACCAATTTTCCCTTGCTTGCTGTTCTTTTTGTGTTGATTCAAGTCGACGAGACAGATCAGTAGGATTGGGTACCATGCCAGCCAGCTGTGAAGTCGAACCCTTCGGACTATGGTAATCCATTTTTTACTGAGTTTCCAAGTTCGAAAATAAAAGATTGGGTTATTTAAAGAAGTGTTCAAAATAAGTTATCTTGCGTTGGGTGCTTGGGTTTGCGGTAGACAGAGACACGTTGGATGTCGGTGAATCTATCACCCCAACGCTTAAAAAAAAAATTATCTATTTCCTATCCTTCGCAATAATTAGCCTCGTTGAATATGCAAGTTTAAACTAAACGTTAATATTTCAACTTTTTTTGCACATATTCACTTTCCAGATTTGCTCGTGTAACCGTTGTAATGGCGCAAACATTATCAAAAAATTGAATTGTTACAGATAAAACTGTTGTTGCATGGGTTTGATCATATCTTTCAAACAATGCGGTCATCAGCTCAAAGTTAAATTGTCGATTTGTCGATCATCTCTCGATTTCCCGCATATACAGTGCGTTTGTCGTTATCATAGAGTTATCTCCTTGAAAAGTTATCATTTATTCTTGGGGTAAGAATTTAAACTAATTTGATTAATTATAAAGTTCGATGGACGTGCTCGGCCACTCCAGACTGCCATGCTTTACCCTAAAAATACTCAAACATGCAGGGTATTGACAATGTACAGTTGTTCTAATTGTAATTTTGGAAATGATCCATTTATTTTGATTATATAGTTTTTTTGTTTGGAAGATAGTGGATTGTAGAAATAGATTTAGCCGGATAGCGGCCTATTCTTTTCAAGATGTACATGTGAATCAATAAAAATGGATAAATGTAAGAATAATTAATAACGTGAAGAATGGTTAATTTATATAATAGAAGTCTTTGTTTTCTTTTATTATTGTCAATCTTGTGATAATAACGGATTGTTTCATTGTTTTTTTCTGTAGAATTCGATAATCAAATAACAACTATGCAGATAAATTTTTGTAAAACATCAAATCAAATATAAATCAAATATTCAATGCTTAATTAGGGTTTTCATTTCATTTTAGTTTATACTATAATATATTACGTAATACATATAAATAAATTTCGTTTACATCATACTGACAATCCAAAGCCGTTTAAAAAGGTACGTATGTATTCTTTTGTTATAACTGGTGAGTTGGGCAACTATCTTTTGTGTTCTGGCCAATTCGATTTAATAGATTACATTCTTGCCGACCCGGCCCGGCTATACTTGCTGGCCAAACCTTAAAATTTTACAAATATATTATCTATAACTATAAGAATATGCTTTATTTATTTAAACAAAGATTATTAATAATAAAATTTTTGGTACACTTTAAATAAAGTGGGCAAACCCAAAGGGCCTGGCCAAACTCATAGCTCAAAAATTTTATTAATAATCTTTGTTTAAATAAATCAAACATTCTTATAGCTATTGATCATATATACTTGTAAAAATTTAAGATTATTGTTTGATTTAATTTTTTATAAATAACAATTATTTTTTAGGAGTTTGGAATTTGTTCAGGTTTGGACAATAAGTATAGGCCCGGTCCACTTTAAATAATTATTTCAGACCTATTTGGTTCTTAATAGAGGCAAATTCTATTAATCTACTGTATTATAATTTTTTTTATAGCAATTTATTGTTTTATTATGCTAATATACTGAACTTTAATTTATTAATTAAAAATATAGAGAACCCATTTTATATATTGTAATATGGCAAACGATCTTAGTATACTATACTGTTTGATTTAATATAAAAAAAAGTTAAAAAATATATATATAAATAAAAGATAAACTAAACTAATAATATCAAACAAAAATATAAATTCAAAAAAAAAAAAAAAGCAATAATAATATTTAATTACAAGATGCAAAATAAAAAAAAATAATAACTCTATAGATTTTTGTTTGAAGCATATCAAGAACTTATATATATGGAGTGCTTAGTATTAAAAGGGCCCATTTTTACAATTTTTTAAAAAATGAGTTTTTATAAATTCATATAAATTTTGATTTTTTTTTTTTTTTGGTTTTATAATCGAAGCCTCTCTTTTTATTTTATTAAGCTTTAAATTATTACATGTAAAACAACGAAACAAAAATAATATATAGCTAAAAAAATGTAAGAAAATTGGACTGCACTACAGTCTTTCGTTGTTCTGTAGATTTTTATCCAAGACCTAAAGTTAGCTGATGAGACTCTAGATATATCTAAAACTTACAGACTTTATGAAATAAAAATTTTTAACATTATAGAGTCCCAACTACTAAAATGACTAGGGTTCGGTAATATTAAACCAAAATAAGTAGTCTTAAGACCTGACTACTTTTTATGTAAATTTTGATATAATTGATATTTTCAATTATTAATGAAAGTTGATTTGTATAATAAAAAATCAAGATAATGTAAAAAGAAAAATTACATAAGGCTGTATAGAGCCAAACATCACAATATTATCTGATAGTTACCTGCTGTCTTTAATTAATCAAAATTGTGAAATTTAATTAATTTTGGATCTGTTTAAAAATCAAACAAATAGTTAGGAAAGTGCCATTTATTATGTAATTTATTTTTATTAAAAGATTATACCCCCTTTTCCTCATAATCAAATTAGTAGCCAATAATAATTTTTATATATAATATATAGATGTGATAGACTGCTAACTCTCCCATCACCCTTTTTGAAATTATATAATAAATGGCGCTTCCTTTAAACTTATGGACCCTTTTAATATAGAGCACTCTATATATAAAAGTTAAAAAATATTTATCTGTCCAATACATGACTTGTTGGTAATTGGCTACTATAGTTCATACTAGACCTTTGATTTAAAAAATATCTATCTGTCTAGCATGTAACTTGTTGATAATTGGCTACTACGGTCTACACTAAAGTTTTAATTTAAAAAATATTGGTCTGTTTAGCACATGACTAGTTGGTGATTGGCTACTATGGTCCACACTAATAAGATTATATTTAGGATTTGAATATGTTCTGTTTAGCATATAGCTTGTTAGTGATTGGTTGTTATAGTCCATACTATATCTTTGATTTGAAAAATGTCTATCTATTTGCCATATGACTATACTGTAATTGGCTATTACAAACTATAATAAACCTTTAATTTGAAAAATATTTGTCTGTTTACTATTTAACTATTATAATTGACTATTACAAATTACTAGACTTCTAATTAAAAAAAGTTCCATAATATTATTATATTTATATATATCAATTTTATTAACAAAATAATGTATATATATATATGGGGCAGCGTCAACTAAAACAAGACTTATGGCTTTTTTTCTATTTTGAGAAAATCATGTTTGAAAATTTGTATAACAATAACAATGATGTTCTATTATTAGTATAACCTGTTGGATCAACATTTGCTAGCCAATCACACGAATACATTTCTATGACTATGCAGCAAGGATCGACAACTGGATATCCAAATTCTAATTTTAGATCACTTTTAATCATATATAGCATTTCAAAAAGTAAGCATTGGTAAAAATTTTACTATGTAAATCAATGCTTTAAATGTCAAATTATATAGAAAAATTCCTGCTTTATATGATGGTATAGTTAATTCATTTTTGCAAAAAATGCTATAAGCCTTGTTTTAGTTGACGCTGCCCCATATTGTAAAACTCTAGTTAGTTTATTTAACTAATTATTAAAAATATGTTATAGTTTGGACTTATAACAATTCCTGTATAATTTATTGCACTTGCAATATATTGTACTTTTTTTATTAATTAAAAATTTTGTTTATAAAATTACTTTTGAAGTTTTAATAAAAAATTCTTTATAAAATTTAATATTAGAAATTTATCATTTATTATTTGATTTTTTATTAAAGCTTATCATATTTTTTTCAAAATAAGCTACCTCCTGATTTTTTTTAAAAATCTCAAAAAATTTGTTAGTAGTTGCTATATATCAGATATAAATTTTACTAAATAAACCTCAAAAGTACTATTAAGTAAACTTGTTTAGGACATCAAAATACATATAGTAAAAATTTCACGTCATTTAAACAACTTTTTATTAGTACATTTTTTAATTTTTAAAAAATTTAACAATTTGAAAATAAACTATCCTATGTTTTTTGTGTAATTTTTGGCCCAAAAAAAGGTAGCTTATTTTCAAAAAAATATGGTATACTCTTTTTTTTTAATATATACAGTGCGGGTATCTTTAAATTAACGTATAAAATATATGAGCTTTAAAAGGTTATAAATAAAAAACTAGATAGTTATGAACCAAATCTCTTCATAAAATAATAAAATCAAACCTAAAGAACAAAGTTATAAAGATAATTTTTTTAGTTAAGGCCACTCCAATTTAATTCTTTGTTTAACATTACAAGTTCAAAATTTTTTAGAGGAGGGGGGGGACTTAAACAACAAATGATTAGGTCTGGTTTGGGTCCAGCCAGGATCGGAATAGGTCCGGTTCAGGTCCGGTCCAGGATCGGACCAGACTCAGCCTCTAAATTTTATACAGTCTGGGCTGAGTCTGAATATACTTATATTTATTTTTTGGTGCTGACAAGTTTACTTAGTGCATGAAGTTAGAATTAATTAGTAAAATTTTATGAATCATAGGATTTTATATAATTTTATTAATAAAATTTTATAAAATCTTATAATACACAAATTTTATTAATTAATTCTAACTTTATGCACTAAGTAAACATATTCAGCACCTAAAAATGCATCAAATCAGCAGAGTTATTTTTATTTTACTTAAAATTTGGGGAATAGATGCATAATTTTTGATTTTTGATCAAAAAAGTCAAATTTAAGTATCTTTTCTTCAAATTTCAAGTAAAATAAAAACAAGACTGCCAATTTAATGTATTTTTAGGCACTGAACAAGTTTACCTAGTGAAATAAGTTAGAATTAATTAGTAAAATTTTATGAATCATAAGATTTTATAGAATTTTATTAATAAAATTTAAAAAAATCTTATTATACACAAATTTTTATTAATTAATTCTAACTTTATGCACTAAGTAAACATGT
>QKWP01001784.1:26966-46025 GCA_003550325.1 Gigaspora rosea | reverse complement strand
ATATATTTTTAGGTGCTGTACATGTTTACTTAGTACATAAAGTTAGAATTAATTAATAAAAATTTGTGTATAATAAGATTTTATAAAATTTTATTAATAAAATTCTATAAAATCTTATGATTCATAAAATTTTACTAATTAATTCTAACTAACATATAATGTTCCAAGGTTTAGCATGACTGTATCATGCAGCTACTCTAATTTTGGTGATCTTTCTGTATGGGTTCATTTTAGTAATATGAAAAGTGAAATTTGAATCTAAAAGTTATATATATATATGTTGTTTAACTCCTCCCCACAATTTGCTCAATCTAGAGGGGGGGGTTATGTTAAACATAGATTTAAATTGGAGCAGCCTAATTAGAATTTAATCAAGTTATAGTCTTTTAAAATTACCTAATTTTATTAATAAATTTACAAATTTGGCTACTTTAATTTTGGCCAAAATTATTTAAAATTATTATAATTTTGGCCAAAATTATAAAAAATTTTTTTATTAATATTGGTTATCTTCTAATATTTATATTATTCAATAATATTTCTTTATTTTGTGTAAGATTACACAATATATATTAAAAATTTGGTTGTCTATATAAAAAACTTGTTGGTTTAAGGATGCCTGCACTGTACCTAATCAGGTTTTTTAAAATTAACTCTTTTTAATAATCCCTTGTACCAAAAATTTTTAAAAAAACTACTATATACAGTACATTCGAAAATAAACTACTATTTAAAATAAGCTACCCTTAAGCAGTTGCTACATATAAAAGTTCAAATTTTACTAAGTAAATTTCAAAAGTGCTATTAAGTAAACTTGTTCAGAATATCAAAATATATTTATAATAAAAATTTGTTATTATTTAAACAAGTTTTTATTAGTATTTTTTAAATTTTTTCAAAAAACTCAATATTTCAAAAATAAGCTATCCTATATTTTTTCATTTAATTTTTTATCCAAAAAAGGTAGCTTATTTTTAAACACACATGGTAACCTATGAAAACTATATAACTAGAGGTCTGACTCAGTGAATAATATATTCAAATATTCACTGAATATTCAAATATTCAAATATTAATTTTTTTACTGAATGAATATTCAAGTATTTAAAATTTTACTGAATATATTCATGGATTAATTAATTTGTAACTGCGGTTACTGTAACCCAATTCCAACAAGCCAATCAAATTCTAAGATCAGGTGTAACATTACACATTTGAAAAAGTCAAAACAAACATTCGTTTTGCCAAAAATTGCTTCTAAATCAAAATTTTACATATGAAACTACCTTTCGGTTTCTAACAAAAAAAATTTCTTGCTAAATTTTAATATAGCTAAAACTCTCTCTAACCCAAAAGACTTATACCAAGCCTCACTCTAATCCTAACCTTAATTATACGGTTTAATTTTTATAGAAAATTTGGTTTGATAGTCATGTTACACCTAATCTTAGTATTTACGGTTATAAATTTATTCTGTAACCGTAGGTTACAAATCATTTAATCCTATATTCATTGAATATTCATTGAATATATATACAGTATATATATATAATTTTATAATTTTATTTTATTTTTAATAATTTATTTGCAATTTTATTGGCTAATTTAAGTAAAATAGTTAATAATTTTTTAAAATTAAAATATATTTAATATTCAATAAATATTCAGTGAATATTCGAATATTTATTTAAAATTTTTGAACAAAATATTTAAATACTAAAAAATTAAACGAATGAATATTTAGATACTAATTTTTTAAATGAGTTAGACCTCTAAATATAACTATATTTGCTGATTTAATTTTTAGGGGTCTTTTTTCGATAAATAGTTACATGAACTTTTGCCATTAAATGATATTAAGAATAACAAATAAAATATTCAATAAAAAAAGCTTTTAGCCTTTATATAAAATAGACAAGCAAGAAATACTAAAAAAAACAACTACACTAAAATGTAAAAGAAAGTACTATCACTAGTTGTTGAAGTGCTCAGGTATTTTCAGGTAGTAAATGATCGGTTTGTCATTTGAACGATCAGTTGTATAATGGGTAAGGGCGAATCTGAAAAAAATTTTATAGAAAAACAGCCTTTTTAATCTACTTTTAGCTAATAATAAAACAAGCAATATTCTGCACTTAATTACAGCTTCAAAGTAAATTTAAAAGACTATTTTTGTAAAAACTTATCTTGTAATAAATTTTAATAACAAAATAATTCTCAACTATGACTAGCTAATTTTGGGGTCAAACCAAATAGGTCAATATGCTAACATACAACAAAACTTTATTAGCAGTAGTAAAACCCAAGACTAATTATCGTATATTTAGTTATAACTAAAACAGAGATGAAAAAGACTCGAACCCTTATAGAAAAGATCTTTTAGTAGAAGATTCTAGTACTACTAAGCAAAAAAGTAGTAGAAATGAAAATAAAGCTGCAAGTTTTATAAATGTGAAAACAGAAATAAACTCATAGTTAAACTTGTTACTTTGTATAGTATAACTCTTTTAAGACCTTATATTTGGCACATCTTTCTTGCTTTTTTGGTTTTTTGAAATTTTAGCAAAAGTAGATATTTTGGTTTACTCTTTTCAAAAAATCAGCAATATTTATCTCTACCAAATTAAAAATGCAGCTACTATATTGGAATCAAATTACAAATAAATTTTAGATTTTATAAAATAATTAATAAATAATATGTATAATATTTTGAAGGATAATATAAAACAAAATTTTTTTAAAATATTCTTTTAGCTATAGTTTTTTTTTATTTTATTTTATATACATATAAGAGGCATCCATAAATAATATTAAGTACCCTCATAGTAGCGCTTAACCCCCCTTTACTATATAAAAAAATTTTTCAAAATCTGTATATTTATATATATATTTTTACAAAAACTTGAATATATTGTGATACAGTAATCTAATTTAATTCACAATTCACATATGAATGATAGGATTTTATAAATTACGAAAGTATAATTTACTATGTTTTTTATATATGAATGAAATCTTTTTTTCCTCTACACTTATAAAAATTTTATATAGTTACAAAAAATAAAATATCAATATCTTTTTATTTACTAAACCAATTTCAAAAATTTTTTTAAATTATATATAAAAAAGTATTCTCTACACTTTTTAATTAGAAGATCTAGTATATTAACATAATAAAAAAAAAAGTTAGCTATGGAGGAAAAAAAAAGATTTTATAATTATAATAAATTTAATAGTAATTTGCGCCTATAAAATACTATTCTTCTTATATGAATCAGCAATTAAATGATTTAGGTACTATTTGATTCATCTCAGTGAGACGAATCTAATGGTACCAAAATTATTTTATTTGGATCACTGGATCAAAAGCTATTCACAAAAAACTATTGATTTTATAGTAATTTTATAAGAAAACATAATAACCAATAGTATTTGGCCAATAACTTTTGATCTAGTGATCCAAATGAAATGAAATTAGTACTATTCGACTCCTCTTACTGAGATGAATCGAATGGTACCAAAATCATTAAATTTGGACTACTGGTTCAATTTTTAGACAAATTTTTCTAAAAAAATTACATTATATTTTTTTGACCTCCCTCTACTTATTGAGAAAAACGTTATCGTTCGTCCAACCCCTCTCTTGTATAATGTTATTTCTGGATGTCCCCTAATACTTTGGCAGAGTGTTACTCTGTATAGTATTATATAATTTTTTTAACAAACTTAGGTTTTAGGACTTAAAACTTTTAGTACTATTTTTATACTGTATATTCCCAAAAATAAGCACCTTTTTTGGGCCAAAAATTACACAAAAAAACGTGGGGTAGCTTATTTTCAACATATAGGCATTTTTGAAAAAATTGAAAAACGTACTAATAAAAAGTTGCCCAAACGATACCAAATTTTTACTATAAGTATATTTTGATATGCTGAACAACTTAACTTAATCAAACTTTTGAAGTTTACTTAGTAAAAAAAAGTTATATATATAGTAACTGCTAAAGCATTTTTTAAGATTTTTGAAAAAATCAAGGGGTAGCTTATTTTCAGAGTAGCTTATTTTCGGAAATATATAATATTTTGTTTTTCTTCTTTTTTTATTTGTATTTTGCTATTTACTTTGGTTTTTAATAAATTTTTTCTCATTTAGTATTTTTTTATTTCTATATTTGGGGGTAAGTCAATAGAAAAGGGACAAATCATTTTTAGTAAAATTTTTTTAATTTTTAAATTAAAATATCTTGACAACTATTTAATCAAATTTGCTAAAAATTTTTTTATTTTAATCTTGAAATTATATAGAATTAAATAAAAAAAATTTATTAATTTTATTAAGATAGTTGTTAAGATATTTAAGCTTAAAGTCAAGAAAACTTTTACTTAGAAAAAATTTGTCCCTTTTCTATTGACTCACTCCCATTTGTTTTTTTCTAGTAAAAGCTTTTTATTTGAAAAACAAATATTAAAGGTAGATAGTCTGATAGAGAGCCTCTAGCTAAGCAAATATAAAGTTAGTGTAGCTAATCACATTTAATTTTTTTAGAAAATAGAATGATATTAGGCTTAAATTTTATTATATATTTATTAATATACTTTAAATTTTAATAAAGTTATAGCAAGACTATTAAAGATAAAAAAAAATTAGGTTCTTTAGGGAGATGCCAGAAATCAGCTAATTTCTTAGGGAGGGAGGGGGTCTTTGGCCTAGTCAGGTTATTATATATCCTTTATTCTGATTGGCTAATACAATTTATTATTTATATAATATATATTTAAAAATATTATATATAAAAATTTTATTGGTTAATAACTTTTAATCCACTAGTCCAATTTGGATGATTTAACTTCCAAAATAATCCACTCAAAGAGTGGATTCTAACAAGGCCAAAATCACAAAAATCTAATCACAGGATTATAAGATCAATATAAATTTGTGCATTATTACTATATAATATATAGTATTTATTTAATAAATACTATATATGTAGTAATAATGCACAAATCTATATCGATCTTATGATCATAATTAGATTCTTGTAGTTTTAGGCTTGTTAGAATCCTCTCTTTGAGAGGATCATTTTGGTAGTTAAATCATTCAAATTGGACCAGTGAATCAAAAATTATTTATTATATTTTATATAATATTTAATAGTAAATAACTTTCGTTCTACTGGTCCAATTTAGATGATTTAACTACCAAAATGATCCTTTCTTTAAGAGGATTCTAACAAGCCCAAAGCCACAAAAATCCAATTACAGGATCATAAAATCGTTATAGACTTGTGTATTATTACTATATAGCATTTATTTAATAAATACTATATAGTAATAATATACAAATCTATAACGATCTTATGATCCTGTGATTCAATTTTTGAGGGTTTGAGCTTGTTAGAATCCTCTCTTTGAGGATTATTTTGATAGTTAAATCATCCAAATTGGACCAGTAGATCAAAAGTTATTAACTATTAAAGTTTATAAATATTTTTAATAATAATTTAATATACACAAAATTAAGGCCAGTTCCGAAAGCGAAACGTACATGTAAATAATCTGCCTGATTTCTGGAAAAAGAGTACGTGCCAATTAAAGAAATAGAAGAGGATTGGTACAAGGAGTTGCTGAAACCGGTAGAAGTGGAAGAGTGGGACATCGCATTAAGCCAGACCAAAAATAATTCAGCACCAGGAATAACAGGAATTTCATATTCTCTTCTGAAAAATATTGGGGAATTGGCAAAAACCCTCTTCATTAACTTTTCAACAGAATGTATAAAAAGCGGTAAAATTCCAAAAAAATGGAAGTTAGGTTTACTGTACTCAATACCAAAGCAAGAAGAATAGGGGTATAAGCTAAACAAAGTGCGACCTATTTTGCTCCTAGAAACCTTTAGGAAGACTATTGTACGTATTGTAAACAATAGGTTAAGCAAAGTCCTAAAAGAAAAAGACATTTTGAAAGAAAGGAATTTTGCAGGACTGCCTGAAGAGGGTATGGCAGCACCAGTACACCTGTTGAATTGCATTTTAGAAGACACAAAAGAGAAAAAGAAGGAATTATGGCTATTCTTTCAAGATATAAAAAAGGCTTTCGATTCGGTCAGCCTAGAAATGTTAGATTTAGCTCTACGACGTCTAAAGATTCCAGAAATAACAAGAAGCTTCATAATCGAATTATATAAAAAAAGGGAAATGGAAGTCCTGACGAGTTGTGGCGTAACAGAAAAGTTTGAAGCACAGGATGGTATAGACCAGGGGGAGGTTATTTCACCCCTAGTTTGGAGAATTTTCTATGATCCTCTGCTGATAGCGATTAAGAAAAAAGAAAAATTGGGGTATGAACTACAAGTTAATTAGCCAATAGATCTGAGCTTAAATAAGGTAGAAAGGCGGAGTATAAAAATAGAGGTAATCGCATACGCAGATGACACAACATATGTAGCTAATTCAAGGGAAGAGTTAGAAAGTATCATAGAAATCGCAGAACAGTTTTATAAAATAAATGATATTGAAATAAATAGCCAGAAATCAGAACTAGTGGTCATCAACAAAGACAAAAAGGAGAAGAATTATGTAGAAATGAAACAAAAGAGAGAAAAGGTGGTAATGAAAAAAGCAGATGAAGCAACAAGGTTTTTAGAAGTCTGGATATCGTCCAAAGCAGAAAAACGAGCAGCTTTGAACTTGGTTAGAAGAGAAGTAGATTCAGTAGTTAAATCACTAAGGAAGAAGAAAGTATCTCTTGCACACATGGTATATATGAATAATAGGTTCTACTACCGAGAATAGAGTATAGAATGCAACATCATATATTATCACAAGATTTGTGTGACAGGTTACAAAGTCCAATGTTCAAGCTAACAAAAAACAAAGCCAACATGGCAAGTACACTTGTAAATGCGGTTCTAACGCACAAGAATATAGTGGGTTCAAATCAATCTGGCAGAACCAGATAGCGCATCATGTAACAGAGCTAATGGCACGGCTAAATAACCACAAAGAGGTGGGAAATGCGACTTGGCTGAGAATCAGGCAAGCACAATTGGACTGCAAAAGCTCAAAGTATATTTTGGCCCTAAATAGTACGCGAATGAACAAAGTACAATTGAAATACAATTTAAATTACAGAATAGTGCAAGAGGCAAGTAGGCTTGACATAAATATAAAGGCTGAAGAAATGGAAAAGGCTTTTGCTTTGTTTAGTACAGGAAATGAAATATTAGATCTATTAGAGAAAAGGGATGCAGAGAGTTACTGCAGGGAGAAAAAATTGAACATTTTCATGCTTGAACAAATAATATGCGGTCAAGGAAAACAACTCTTAATCTGGGGTCAGATAAAACAAATTAGAGGCATTAATCTAGCAGGGAAGTGACCGAAATGGTTCAAAACTCTCGAGCAGAAAGTTTTGGATGTCGAAGACCGCAGAGTACTTAACAAGAATTCTGGGCACATCCAACAAAGAGTCTTGGTATAAAGGTGCGACTAGAAGAAGTTAGTCAGGATCGTAGAATAAAGGAATGGGTAGCACTTAAAAGTAAAAGCAGTTGAGTAAATATAGGAAAAATCCAAGACAAGAAAAGTGCAAAAATATACGAAATAGAGCACTGGACGGAAAAACAAGACTAACAAGAAAAAGGCGTAATTATAGAAAGATGTACGGGATGTAGTAGAGGACAAGGTTTGGTGCCATGCAGATACAGACAGGGTTTCAAGAACACAAGACGAGCCATTAGAAGAAACCTTGTAGAAAAGATAAAAGACCCTAGGGAAAAATATTGGAAATTAGGGATACCGAAGTGTACTTTGGTATTTAAAGACAAAGATCCGGCAGACGACGAAGTGAACCAAGAAATGGTTTGCAATCCTATAAGGATACAAAGAATAGAAGAAGAAGTAATCGAGGGTAGCATAGAAGGAGAGGAAGTAAAAAAGAAGCTTAAAGAAAAAGCGGAAATTCTAAAGGACGTTAAAGAAGTAACTTTCTTTACGGACGGCTCTTGGGTTAACCCAGAAGGTAACCAGGAAAAGGCCAAAATGGAAGGAGGATGGATAGCAATAGGAAACAACTCAAAGAAGGAAGAAACAAAAGCAGACTTCTTTTGTGGCTTCACAAATTGGCCCTCCACAACAAGAGCTGAACTAGGGGCTACAGGATCAGCTCTATTAGCTGCACCAGAAAACACAAAGATTACTGTAGTAACGGATAGTGCAGCAGCCATCCAAGCAATTAAAAAAAGCAGCGACGTGAACAAATTAAGAGAATGCTTTAAGATCAAGAACAGAAACATGCTGCTAAGTATTCAGAAGATTAAAAGCTTGAAGAACTTGGAATTGCGGCTCAAGAAAGTGAAGGGACATAGTAATATTTTATAGAATGACACAGCAGACAGCTTAGCAAAAAAGGGAGCAGAGAAGGTTCAATGTTAGAGTTTAAAGATCTATGGGGAAGATTTACAAAGGCAATACTTAGATGAAAAAATTTACGAATAGATAATGAGATTAGAAATAGTGTAAATAGAATAGCTTTAGCAATAGTAGATATAGAATGGGCAAACTTGAGAAGCAGTAAGTGTTGGATAGAAAAAGAGGAGAGAAAAAATAAAATAGTTTGAAAAGAAACGTGGAAAGACATAGGGAATTTTAAGGAGGGTAATTGTACAGATAAAGAAAAAAATAGATATTGGATATTTCGGGTCAAGTGTCTAAATGAAGCCTTACCAACTATGGATAAACTCAACAAAAGGAACCCAGACCTGTATGAATCTAGCATGTGTATCGCATGTGGAGCCAAGGAAGAAACTCAAGATCATCTAGTGACCTGTCAAGAGTATCAAACATCTTGGAACGGAACAGAAGAAAAAGTTAGTGAAGTAATACGAAAAGAGGCCTTCGACGATACGAACAATTTAGAAGAAGCTAGAAAATCAATAAGAGATGAAGTGTTCGGCACAAATCAGAAAGAAGAATTTGAAGCAAGAGAAGAATTAATGAGGGTCTTTTGTCAACGGAAAGAAAAGAATAGGTGGAAAATCTCGTTCAAAATAGCAAAAAGAAGACAAAGTTAGTGGGTACGCTACTTGACAGTTTTAGTGAGATTTTCCGCAAGAGGATATGGAGCCAGAGATGCGACCTAGTCGCAGACCGGGAAAAAGACCACGGTATAGAAAGGTCTGATAAAAGACGAAAAACGTCAGGAAAAAAGAAAACGAAGGGAAATAAAATCGGACCAAATAAAGAGAATGTGAATCCAAGCACTTCGAAAATTAAAAAAGAAGAACACTCAGTAAAGTGCTTGAAGGAAAGGAAAGATAAGGGAAAAGGAAAATCAAAGCCTGACGTTAAATTGAAAGAGCTCTTTGAGAACAATGTAAAGGCATGGATAGAAGAAAATGTGAAACTAGCCTGGTCCTCTTGGACGAAGCCGTTTCGTAAAAACAGTAGACAATCCTGACACGGCATTCGATAGCCTATTGTTGAACTCGGGAAACAAGTCCTTAGCAAGTTAAGGACCCCGAGAAAGATGAAAAATCGGAATGGCAGGTCGCACCTGGGTACAGAAATATCGAGTGAGTCTTTGTTTGGTTAGGTAACATCTAGATATTAGACATATTGTATATTCAATATTCTTAAACCTTAATAAATAAAGGCAGGATCGCCAAAAAAAAAATATACATGAAATTTGATTGGCTATTAAACCAGTCAGGTAGAGGAGGGGAGTAAGCTCTATAGTAAATGGAAATCAAGTAATTTCTGGCGCTCCCCTTATATATAATTTTAACTTTTTTACTCTCTTTCTAAAAAATTATCCAATTTTTAATACTTTTTATATAAAGTATATTTAGCTATTTTCAGAAACTTTTTTTCTATATATAAAAGTTCTTCAATTTTTTGTATATTATATATATAAGATGGGAAATTATAGGCATCTTTCACGGGAGATATATCTCTCCGGGAGATATACCTCCCACCCGGTGGCCCCGGTCCGGAATCAGGTCGATTCATCCTGATCTTACCCCTATATGCATGTGCATATAAATAATGATTATCTTAGATATTTTTATTTTATTTTATTTTATTTTTTTTTGTTGACTTTTCGCTTTTGCTTATTAATTTTTTTTCTTTTTTTCTTTTCAGCTTGTCGCTTTTCAGTTTTGGTGCCGTAGTTGATGTCATAGTTGGTGCCGTCATTGGTGTCGTAGTTGGTGTCATTGTGTCATTGCCAGTGTCGTCGTTGGTGTCGTCATTGGTGTCATTGTAGGTTCGTTACTAGTGTCGTTGTTGTGTGTTTCTTCGGCGTTCTTATTTGTACGTTTCTTCGTGTTCTTGTAGAAGGAGGTCTTGCACGTTTTCCCATTTTTCGGAGGTGGTCTTGCAAGTTTTTTTCCGTTTCTCCCGAGTTGTTTCTTTGTGTGGCTTTAAGTGCTTTTTGGTGTTCTTATGGAATGATCTTAGTATTTCTTCAGTATTCTTGTGTGAACACTGACACTGGCTTGCATTTGGATGTGGTGGGTTTTTTTAGTTTCTTTTTTTCTTTTTTTTTTTTGTTTTTTTTTGTTTTTTTTTGAACGTTTCTTCGTGTTTTTGCAGACGGTTGTATTTACTATTGTACCTACAATTGCACCTATATAGCACTACTTAATAACTAAGTTTAGTATCATCCGGCCATTCAGTCGGTACCTAAGTGCCTGGATACCTAAATGCGACCTACCGCACTGTTCTGATACCATATAGTATTAGAACAAATAGCTTATCTAGCTACTTAAAGCCAAAATAAAAAGGTCAAAGGTCTTCTCCTTTTTACAACAAGCTAGAAATTACCTTCCTATTTTCTCTTTTCCTTTAACATTTCAAGAAGGCTTGTCAACATTACTAACTTCCTTTAATCTTCTTTACCTAGCCTCTAGGACAAGGAATATTTTCTCCTAATCCATACGAACAATAGTTTTTTAAGAAAACAAAAGGAGATATAAAGGGGGTATTACTACAAAACCTACACGACGTCCAAAATGAACAAAGTAAACAAAACAAAAAGAAACATAGACAAAAAAGACCAAGAAAAGAAAATAAAATTGATATCATTCATAAGAACTAATTTTAAAAATTATATAGACTGTATAAAGCATATAGCTTTACCCAAGTACTATATTTACAAAAGTAAAGAAACGATAGAAAGATAACCGAAATACGCCATTTCGAAGGGATGCGTCAGAAGAAATTTCTTTTCGGTTTGGCTCCTACATGTCCAGTGTCCTTATCATTTATTGTTTGTTTCAGTCAATCTGAAACGCGCTTCTGACTTAACCCAATTTAGTAGGCGTCATCCCAATCTGGGCAGAATAAACATTGCCGATCTTTTAGAGGGGGTAAGCTAGATTTCCTACTTTTTGTCGAAATTTCGAAAAGTTCCAAGAAGTGACGAAAAGAAGCCCAAAAGGTACCAAATATTAGGGAGTTGGTAAGAGTTACGCTTAGCATAATAACACATTTCAAAACTAAACTCTAGGTCGTTGCCCACTACTTTTTTGCTTGGTAGTGTCAGACAGAGGCCTACTAACGGTGAGTAATAAACTCTAAGCTTGTCAGCAGGTAGTTTATGAACTTTACCTCTAAACGACAAGTGCCGTTCACTGCAGGCTTTGTTTGATAGAGCCAATTTACTATTTTATATGTTAAATGGAAAGTTTTCGTAGGTCAGTGTTCTTGAAATTTTTGGTACGAGGGATCGGTGGAAAGAGTTCTGTTTTGTTTTTTTATGTTTTTTTTTGTTTTTCATGTGTTTGCTAAATATATTATATTTTTTTTGGTTTTTAGGTTTTGTCTAGATTTGGAATCACCTCGGTAAGTTTTTTTTTATTTTTTATTTTATTTTATTTTTTTCTCTCTCTTATTCTTTGGAGTCGCCGTTTTTAGGGTCATCATTTTTTGGAGTCATCGCTTTTTGGATTTGTCGCTTTTTGGAGTCGTCGCTTTTTGGAGTTGTTGTTCTTTGGAGTTGTTCTTCGGAGTCATTGTTTTTGGAGCTAACACCTGTGAAGTTTTCGTCAAGTTTTGCTTATTTCGACGCGGAGTGGGTGGTTTCGACTTCTTGTTTCGAATTAAGTGGGTGGGTGGTTGGGTTTACTTAAATTGAAGAGGGTTGATAGATGGGCTTTATTGTATATAGATGTTCGCTATCACGTTGTATTTTTTTTTAAAGGTAGGGTAAACGTAGATCATTTTTCATATGATCTGCATGGTATTATAGATTTTTATATAGTAAATAAAAATTAGCCACAAGCAAAATTTTTTAATGCTTTAACGAATTTTTACCAAAATTTCACAACGTGCAGATAAGAACTTTCTATTTATAGTAATAATAATTTCGAAACTTGTTTTATTTGAGAAAATTCCACTTTAAATATTACTGAAGTTTACCCAGGTGGCTTTATGTTTTTTCTAGGTGATACAAAGGGACCAAATAGTTCAGTAATATTCGGAGTAGAATTTTCTCAAATAAAACAAGTTTCGAAATTATTATTACTATAAATAGAAAGTTCTTATTAGCACGTTGTGAAATTTTGGTAAAAATTCGTTAAAGCATTAAAAAATTTTGCTTGTGGCGAATTTTTATAATCCGTAATACCATGCAGATCATATGAAAAATGATCTACGTTTACCCTACTCTTAATTAATAAAGTTTTTTTAAAAAAAATTATCGCAGGTATTATTTTTTGAAAGCGAAATTTTGCAGTAAAGTATATTCGGCTGTTTACGCGGCCGATTATACTTTACTGCAAAATTTTGCTTAAATACTAGATCGTCCAGATATACGAATTTATGATGAAATTGACCGAGTTAAATATATTATTAATTTAATAAAAATCTTAATAATAAAAAAAATATAGTTATTTACTTTTTGATTGGATCCGAAGTGAATATAATCAGAGTTTATTTCTGAGATTGTTGTTTTTGTTGCACGTGATTATACGTGATCGATTGGTTGCACATGATTCGGGCTAGTGTCAGTCACGTGATCTTTCCGGTTTTTTATTGGCCGACTAGCGTGGGATATATATCTCCCTACAGGAGATATATCTCTCGCGGAAGATGCCTAAAAGTACCTATATAAGATCTATGATTAATTAATTATTTAAATATAAAATTTATTTATATTTTAATATATAAAAATTTGTTCTAATAGTAAAGTTAAAATCTACATTATTTCTAAAAAATAAAAAGCAACTATCCTATTTCTGTGAAAATATAATAGATATGATTTTTTATTAACTGTTAAATAATTTAAATAAAATTTATTAAGTAAATATATATGTGGTTCTAAATTACAAAATAGAATAATTTATAGAAATTGGATATGATTTTATTGATAGATTTGATTGCAATATACAATCTATAAAAATAGTATTAATTACTAATAGTAAATATACTATCTTATAATTAAGTTAGAATAATATAGTCCGATCTGAATGATTTTGGTATCATTCAAATCTTCTCGCAAAAATGAATTTAATAGTACCAACAATCATCCAAATTGGATCACAGAATTACAAGATATACAATCTACAGAAATAGTTTGATTTTTGAAAATAGGCAGATTTATTTTAGATTTTAACTCTAATTCTAATATTAATTAAAATTTATTTTTGTTTTGATAAAAACTTTTTTAATTATTTAGTGTCAGTGATGATGCTGAAATCAGATGTTGCTGAAATTCATGTGATCTACAGATCATCGAATCTTCTACAATTTCTAAAAAATCATATAAACAATTAATCTACTTATGTAATTAAAACAATCTGAACCCTATAACTGATCGGTATGCCTATATGCTATACAAATCACATTTTTGATACCTATGTACAGAAGATCTCTAACTGTATCAAAAAGGCGAATCTAAACCTAATTCTAACCCTAACTATGAAGCAAAAAGTGTTTATAAAACCACTAATAAAAAAAATTTTAATTAAATTTAGTATAGTTTATAGTTAGAGTTAGGGTTGGGTTAGAGTCACCTTTTTGATACAGTTAGAAGGAATTCTGTATATAAATATCAAGAATGCGATTTATACAACATATAGGCATATATTAAATTAACCTGACTAGCTATACTATTATAGCATTTGATTGTTTTGATTATGTAGTGTAGATCAGTTGTTTATACGATTTTCGGAAATTTTAAAAAATCCATTGCATAAGGAGATTATATGGATTTTAGTATCATCTGATTTCAGAATTTTCTTAATATTTAGATATAAAATTAATAAATTATAGTTATAATAAAAATATAATATTGGAGAAGTAAATGATTTTTAATAATACTAAGAAAAAAAACTTAGACAAAAACTGATCGGAAACTGATTAGATAGCTTACAACTAGTTTCTGCATGGATCGAATCAGATAGTTATTTTTAAAAATCCAGATCTGATTTGAAAAACTGGATTGAATCCAAGTTTAGATTTGGATTTGAATAATAAAGATCTAAATCCAGATCTGGATCTGATAATAAATAATGTTTATTTTTAAAATATGTGCTTATTTATATAATTGCTTTAATATTTTTTTGATTAATACTTTCAAATTAGGGAGCTTTCAGAAATCAGCTGATTTTTGTTTACTTGAGCCTACCTCCACCCACTCACACCTGATACCCCAATTAGCCAATTAGATTTTACAATTATTAAAAAGTTAAATATAATATTTAATAGTAAATAACTTTTGATCTATTAAACCAAATTTGATGATTCAACTACCAAAATGATCCTCTCAATAAGAGAATTCTAGCGAGCCCAAAATTGTTAAAATCCAATCACAGGTTTTTGTGATCAGAATAGATTTGTGTTACTATAAAAGTATAACCCATTTATAGTAACACAAATTTATTTGATCTTAGGATCCTGTGATTGGATTTTAACGATTTTGGGCTTGTTAGAATCCTCTCATTGAGAGGATCATTTTGGTAGTAAAATCATTGAAATTGGTCTAGTAGATCGGAAGTTATTAACAATTAAAATTTAATATTTAATTGTTAATAACTTCTGATCTACTGGGCCGATTTCGATGATTTTACTACCAAAATGATCCTCTTAATAAGTGGATTCTAACAAGCCTAAAATTGTTAAAATCTAATTACAGGATCCTAAGATCAAAATAAATTTGTGTTACTGTAAATTATTTAATAAATTATAGAACTTTTATAGTAACACAAATCTATTCCGATCACAGAATCCTGTGATTGGATTTAACAATTTTGGACTTGCTGAATCCTTTTGTTAAGAGGTTCATTTTGTTAGTTAAATTATCAAATTTGGTCCAGTAGATCAAAAGTTATTAATTATTAAATATTATTAATAAATTTATAATTTTGGTCAAAAATAATTTTGCAACTTTGCCAGAATTACACCTAATACTTCAGCTGACCCACCCACTCACCCAGAAATCAGCTGATTTTTGGAAGCTCCCTTATTAAGGGTAGAGGGTACATAGATCATTTTTATATAGTTTTTATATGATATTTTGAAATTTTCATATAAAATTAATATATGCTACTAATAAAACTTTTTAAATTACAACTAATTTTTATTAAAATTTTACAAAATATAAATAAAACAATTTATCTATTATGGTAAAATTTTGAACTATTATTATATTTTAAAAAAATATACTTGTATATATCATAAAGTTTTTCTGGGTTGGCCAAAAATTTTCTGGGTTGCACAAAATTGCTAATGCTGATTGGTCAATTTACGTAAATTTATAAGTTAGTTTTATTATTAAATTTTAATACCCAATCTTTAAAATTTCATATCTTACTGAGTTTTTAACCAATTTTAATGATTTACTATCATTAGAATCAGAAAAGTCTGCTCTACAAACTTGGCTTAAAATATAATTAGTTTATTTATTATAATTTTTCATAAAATTAAATATAAAAAAAATTTACCATTAAGTTTATATATAATTTTAAAATAGTACTCTCTACCCTTAATAATTTAATAAGTTATTGAACCAATTTATTTTCTAAATAAATACTATATTTTGTAATTTAAATAAAAATTATCAAAAAATTAATTATATATGCGAATTTGTGGAATTGGACCTTTTTTGTAAATCCCTCAAATTATAATAAACCAATCAGAATCATTAGATTTGGGCTACCAAAATCATAACTTTGCACTATATAATACGGATTCACATATCAGATATATATTAGAAGGTTTTTTTTATTAATATTTTTTGCTTGTCGTCATTTATAAATGCCATTGTTGTAGAAGTCGTTGCTTGTAGATGTCGTATTCGTAGATGTTATTGTCTAATATAAGTGTTATCGTTGTAGATGTAATTGCATAATTTGTAGGTACCATTGCTTGTAGGTTTCATTACTTGTTATTGTCTAGTAGTATTTTTGTTGTTGACATTTCATTGCTTGCGGTTAATTGGCATTGTTGTTTATAGGTTTCTTTATATTTACTAATACCTTTACTATTGGTATTGATATTTTGTAGCTTCTTACTTCCGTTCGTCTTTTTTGCTAATGCAATTCTGTTGATGTAGGTGTTTAAGGCCCCTTGTATCTGACGTGATTTACTATTGTTATATTGGTGTAACTAACTAGCAAGGTCTTGTAAGTTATAGTTTTGGTGAGTTATTAATATATGAAATAGCGATAGTAGACTTTTCTTATCCCTTAGATTGTAGTAGAACACAGGCAAATTTGCCTGCGTTTTTGCACTTTTTTAGCTCTGATTTACTTTTTTAAAATGCTAAAATAATTAAATAAAACTTTGTACAATTATATTTGAAAATAAGGATTACTTTTTTGCAAAATTAGGTTTTATATTATAAGAAAATAAATTATAGTTACATATAAGCTGAAAATAGATAATTTTAAGAAAAAATTTTTTTAAAAAATTTTATTACAATTTTTCTGCGATCTTATTTAGTTTTAGTTTTAGAACTATAGTTCTTAAGACAATATTGTAGTTTATATAAAGGATGACAACTTTCATTATTGCAACTTTAATGATTTACTTGTAAAAATTAAGACTTGTATTAGAAGTAAAGATTTTTTTTATAGAGGGGAATATATAAAATTTGAAAAAATCTAAAGAAAAATTTTAATAGTATAAATGCCAATACAAGAACTTTAAACATTTATTATATTAAAGTTTTCTAATGATTTTAAAAAAAATTTATAACAAAGTTACTAAAACAAAACTCAAAGAATATTTTTTACTTAGAAAAGATATGGCTAAAATCAATATTTAAAATTTTATTAAAAATTTTAAAATACGCAGGCAAATTTGCCTGTGTTACAATCTAAGGGATAATTTAGGTTAGAGTAAAATTGGATAGGTTTATAACTATAATAAGGTTAGTAGTGAAATTAGGGTGAGATTTGGCTTTGTAGTAGGTTTTAGTAGTGCAATTAGTATTTAATAAAAATTTACAGTTATGAAAAAATAACTAGCAATTTTTCGATAAAAAAAAAATGTATTCAAAATTTTTTTATCACAATAATAATGGGCTAAACTAGAAATAAAACCGTTTTAAAAAAATATGAAAATAAAAACATATTTGTTAGATTTAATATTTTAAATGTTTTAATATACTTTGATGTAACCATAATAACTTATTTACTGATTTATTTATCCTTAAAATATAAATTCATATAAAAATGCTATGACGCTAAATTAACTAACCGAAAGCAATATTTTAGTTTTAACTAAATTCTAATCTCAGTGCCAATATATGCCAATATTTTAAAATTGATTGGGCTCCAATCTATTAATTTGTGCTTGAGTACTCTAAAACAAAAGTGCTAGACGGATTCCAAGCTGAGATCAATCTGAATCAAATTGTTAGGGCAGTGTTATTAATCACCTGATTATTTTTTATCAGAGGCCTACCCCCCTCCCTCTTCCTCAATATATAAATAGTCAGGTTCTTATATATAATTTTAACTTTTTTTACCCCCCTCCCCCCCTAAAAAATCACCTGATTTTTGTTACTCCCCTTATATTAAAAAGCTCATACAAAATTAATAATAAAAAAATAATAACAGAAAAAAGCACTTTAAAAAGAACTAGAAAAGAAAATAACATACAAGATTTGATAACAGGTGCAGTGCCAAAAAGAAACAAAAATTTACACAAATAAAATAGTAGATATAATATGGCAAAAGTAATTGACCTGGTTGGTCTATAATCGGGTAACCGAACTGAACTGAAAAAAATCCGGTTAACCAATTGAATAAATGCTTAATTGGTTAATCTAATATAATCAGTTAATAGTCGGGTAACAGTTAATTTGACATAATTGGGTATACGGTTAACCGCATCAGCAAAAAAAATATGCGTAAACTTCCGTAAGTTTTTACACGAGGGTAAACTTACAAAAAACTTACGATTTGTTCGGAGTATTACGTAGGGGTAATAATTACGAAAGTTTACGCTAAGTAACTTCAGAGTATTACGAAAGTGTAATAATTACGAACATTTACGGCATAGTAAATTTGAAATATAGCGAAACGTAATTAGTCGAAAACTAACGAAAAAATGCGTAAAACTATGAGGTATTACGAACAGAAAACTTGCAAAAACTGGGAATATTTTGCAATATTTTGCATATTTTCGCAAATTTTCAAAATTTTTTAAAAAATAAACAATATATTTATTCACATAATTATACTTTTTATAGATTTTTCGCAATATTTCGCAAATTTTCGCAATTTAATATAAAATTTTATATTTATTTATTTATTATTATTATACATTATATTTTACATTTATTAAATATATATTTTTAATTAATATTACATATTTTATTATATATTACATTATTATACAGTATTATTTTTACATTATTACAAATATTTTAAACTACTTTCACACTTCGTCACATCTAATTCTATTACTATATACAAAAAACTAGTTCTATACACTTATTTTCGCTCACCCCACAATTAGCTATTATCTTCGCTTTTTTGTTTTCTATCGTTTTTGAAAGTGTCAGAAGTCATAGTTGGTATGTGCAAGGTTTCGAAAAGTTGTTTTTTTT
>QKWP01001784.1:0-16447 GCA_003550325.1 Gigaspora rosea | reverse complement strand
AAAAATCATTATTTATTGTATAACGATAATTTACGTATATCATTTGAAAAATTATTATTGTACAGTATCATACAATATATACAGTATTATATTACAATAAGAATCGAATTAATTCTTTTTCTTTTCCTAAAAAGCGAAAATGAATCATTTTATGAACACTATAATAATATCAAACAATGATAATAAAATTATTGGCACCTCTACAGGTAAAGGTGTGTTTATATATTTTCTGATATTATGTAACATTTTTAATGAATTTAATAATCCTTTTTGGTAAAACATCAATGATCAATTTTTGTAGATAATATAAGACGATACTGTTGATAGTATGTTATGTTTTTTTAATTACGTATAATTCTTTTTGGCATATGCATAATTAATAGTTAAATTACCCAGTTTTTTTAATAAAAAAACAATAGCACCACAAATTGTCAATAGTGATAAAACCGATTATAATTTGATAAACAAAGAAACAGGATCTCAAGATGATTTCACTTTTGTTGATGATATTTGGAATACTGAGTTGCAGGAGCCTAATAATCAAGGTACATACATATATTTTTAGATGTATACTTTATTAATCATAATGTAATAGTGATTTGCCTAGATTTTTAAGTGCAGTTAAACATTAACTATATTTATTTCGATCCGTTTAAGAACCTATGAATTAATATAATTAATATGATATATGTTATATGCAATATATTTGTAGTATAATAAAATTTAAAATACTTCTGAGTTCCGAATTAAATCAGTAATTATATAATAAAACAGGATTTGACCGAACTGATTTTTACAAGGCTATCTCCAAATTTCAGGGTCTGATATGTTGGATCTAGGTCGGCATTTAATCCTAGTTGTTAGCAAGTTCTATAACAAAATTATCAGGGCAATTTTACTTAATGAATAGTATGATTTATTAGTAAAGTTTTTAATAATCTTTGGCAAAATTGTTCAATTCCGATCAAACCGACCATAATTCTGATGTGCTCCGACATAACTGATCCATAATTTTGGAAACCTCTGTATGAGTTGGATGAAACGTGAGTTATAAGATAGTAAATCTGCTTTGTAGATCAGTTAGATTTCATCCAAAATGCGATTATCATAGCAGATTTAGCATAATTACATTAAGTATTTTTAGTAATAAAAATGTAGTTTTTGATAATATAATTTTCAGCCAATATATCGTTTCAGTATTATACTGGCTGAAATTTTTATTATAAAAACTACATTTTTATTGCTGAAAAATAATTATTGAAATTTGCCAATGAGCATTGCAAAATTTGTAATGTGACCCAAATAAGCTGAATTCTACAAAATATAGCTCTATATCGGTTCAATATTTCAAAACATGATTGTAACTTTTTATAGTATAATTGGATCTAAATTAAGAGCCCCAAATTGCTATTTGATTTTCATAATAATTGTAACATATTAAAATGAAATCAGATTAAAATGAAAATTTTCTATTTTTTAAGCAAAATTTTAAAATTTTTTAGAGCACATTTTTGGTATTTTTTTTGGCATTAGGGTTAGGGTTATTAATAAATGATTATATGTGGGTTTTATAAGCTTTAAAGGTGAGCAAGAGAGGTCCCCAATTTCATTTTAATCTGATTTCATTAATCTGCCACAACTATTAATAATTATTACGTATCAGCCACATGACACACCTATCAAAATGATCCCTGAATCTAATTATTGTATCAAATCATTGATCAGTTTATGATATATATATATTTATTAAAAATTTTATGTAATTAAATAGTTATTATGGTCAAATAATTTAACTCATTTTAACACGTCTGTCAAATATGCCTTATAATTTTTGGTATATTATAAAAAGTTGCAGTAATGATTAGGCTTTTCATATAAATGCCCAAAAATATAATTTTGAATTTCTATTGAATTAAGCTTAATCCTAGCCATTATTCAAACAATGCTCCTAGGCATTCATACGGTTTATTGTCCGTTCCTGGTTTAGCGCAGCTTGTCACACAGTTACTTATTCTTTATTTCTGATAGTATTATTTAATTTTATTTTGCATTTCTTGTATATACTATATATAGAACTATAGCAATTAAATAAAGAATTCTGTTTAACTATAAAAATATATAAAAGCAGTTTATTTAATTTATATATTTTGTGAATTTATACAATAAAAATTAATAACAAATTGTTTAACAAATATATATGAATATTTTTAATATCTTTGTAAACTATAATTGCAAAACAAACTAAAAATCTCTAGAAATAGTACATATACAGTCAACTCTTTTTAATCAGAACTGCTGGGACTACTTTTTTTTACTATGTAAAAATTTGGAAAAGTTCAGTTTTTAAAAAGTTATATATGGTTTATCTAAACTTTATAATAAAATTTACAAATGTTCTAGGAGATCTTGTTCAGTTTTGAGAGAGTTTAATAGTGTTTAGTTTGAAAAGTTCAAATTAAAGAGAGTCGACTGTATAGTTATAAGTTTAATTCCAATATATAGTTTTAATACAATAACTAAAACTTTTTTAAAACATTATTATATTTTAAATCAAACTAGTCTATATTTTTTTAAACAAATCATTATATTCTTCAGAATCTATCAATATTACTTTCTAATAATCAAATAAAAACTAAGTTAATCCTTTATAAAGATAAAAATTAAAAAGGCAATAAACTAATAAATAATACTTATTAGTTCTCTTTTAGTAAAAATAGTTCAGAACAAAATAGTAGCAACATTTTATAAAAGAATATCTAGAACTTTTGTTTTATTTTCTGCAAGCTCTAAATAAAGCTCATATGCAAAAAGCAAACCCATCATTAATAATAACCATTTTAACAAATTTAAAAAAATTATTCATGAATACTTACTTATTATAAACAGAATTTGAAACAGGACTATTTTTTATTGTTTTCTTCTTTTTTTATTTTATTTTATTTATTTTAAATTTTTTTTAATCTTTTTTGCTAGTGTAAAATGGGGTTTATTATTGCAACAAGGCTCCAAAAAGTTATAGCAAAAAAAGAAGTATGCCAGATTTATTAGATTTCATAGGACCCCGAACATATAGTACAGAGGTTATATATTATACATTTTAGCAAAAACCCCAAAATTTGAGAAGCAAAAAAACAGTTTTTGGCAATTTTCTTGGCATCTTGTAGTCCAATTTGAATGAACTTTTTTTTAAAATGAAGCCCTTAGTGAGGCGCATCTAACAAAAAAATTCCTTCAATTCTGATTACTGAATCAGAAGTTATTTAAGTAAATATAGTTTTGTTATTTTTAGCAAATTAGGCCAAAATCTGTTATGACCTATATGAGAGATATCATGGTTCTGATTTTATACAGCAACTCTATTTGTATTTCATTTGCTCAATAATATTTGCTACTACATTAGCAAATTATATATACATAACCTTACGTAAGATATTACAGCCCGTAATATTACGAAAATCTTATGATTGATACATAATATATTATGTTATATTACAGTAATATTATAGTTATTATTTCAAAATATTTCAAAATATACCAAATAAAAAAATACAAATTATCCCCATACAGGGGTCATGTACTCATGCAGATCAATAAACTAATGCGCACAGGAGGCAAATTTTGATATTTTCGCATTGTTTCGCAATATTTTGCAAATTTTGTAATTTTCTTCACATTGTTTCACAATATTTAGCAAATTTTCGCAAATTTTCAAAATTTTTAAAAAATAAATAAACAATATATATTTTTATATAAACATGCTTTTTTACAGGTTTTCGCAAGGTTTCACAATTTAATATAAAATTTTACATTTATTTATTTATTATTAGGAAAATTTAGAAAGTGCACCTGTGAATTTTGTGCCCCTAATGTACCAATAATTAATTTCGCGTAAAGTTAGGGTTAGAGTTAGAGTTGGGATTAAGATTAGTACAAAATCACGAAAGGATCATTTTTGTTAAAAGCGCAACAGGGGTTACCCTAGTAAAATTTTGAGATATAAAAATAAGAGGTACAAAGTGCACAGGGCACTAACTAGTCCTGTCCTTATTATTATTATATATTATAATTTACATTTATTAAATATATATTTTTAATTAATATTACATACTTTATTATAAATTACATTATTATATAGTATTATTTTTACATTGTTACAAATATTTTAGCATTTTATCACATCTAATTCTATTACTATATACAAAAAACTAGCCTATACACTTATTTTTTGCTTATCTAACAGTTAGCTATTAGCTTCACTTCTTTGTTTTTTATCATCTTTGCTTTGGCTACTTCTTTTGTTTTGGCTATAACATTTATTTCTCTCTCTTTTTCTAAATACTTCAAAGTGAAAAAAAATAAAAAAACATTTTTCAGAAGTGTTGGCTTTTTTGCAAATTGCCAAGGAAAGTCACAAAGTTTCAAAGAAGTCAGGAATAAATAAACTAAAATAAAAATTAAAAAGTAAGTAAAAAAAAATGAAAAAACAAAATGTGTAAGCAAATTAAAAAAAATAAATGAAGCCCCAAATCTTTATTTTTCTGAAGTAAGAGTTTGTGTTTTTGCAAATTCAGAAATTGCAAAGGCTAGATTAATGTTCTTGCAAAATGCAAAAAAATTCACAAAGGCTAAAAATGTCTGGGTTGGTTTTCTCTTAAAGTGACAAAAAGTAAGAGTTCTGTTCTCGCAAAGTGCTGAAATAAAATAAATTAATAAAAAATTTTAAAATAAAACTAAAAAAAACAAACTCAAATAAAAAAATAAATAATGTGAAACTTTGCAAAAACATGCAAAAACTTGTGCCTAACTAAATCATTTCTTTAAAGAAGTGTTTTTGGTATTCTTGAAAGTATCTGAAGTCTAAGTAGGCATGAGCAAAGTTTCGAAAAGTTAGTTGTTTTCTTGCAAGAGTGTTCTTGTAAAGTGCTGAAATAAAAATAAAATAAAAAAATTGAAAATAAAAAAAATAAAAAAAAATTGAAAAAACAAATAAAAACAAAAAAAATGAAACAAAAACAAAAAATGAAACAAAAATAAAAAATGAAATGAAAACAAAAAGTGAAAAAAACAAAATAGAAGATCTAATTATAAACAAAAGATCTAATCTGATCTTGTAGTACCTAGGGGTTAGTAAAACTATGGGGGGACAACTCCAATGTTACACAAGTTTAATAGTAATGCAAAAATTGTCACTTTATATGAAAATCATATAAATTCATATGTATCGTGTTCGATCGGTCCAAAGTCTTGATTGTTAATTTTTTTAAAATAACCTGTTTACTGGGATTTTTTTTTTTTCAAAACTCAAAATAGACAAAGATAAGTAATTAATCATAAAGAAATTTTATAGCTTATTGTTAAAAAAACTGAATCATATATTCATGTCAATTATTGTAAGACATGACTCAAAGCCTATAAGTTTTTTTTTTATTATTAATAATATTCTTTAATAATATTATTTCATTTCATACACCCAGGTCTAGATCTCCACTCCTTGGCTCCGTTACATGCTCCTGGTAACCTACAGAAGATTGACGATCATAAGTATAAATATTTTTTTTTTACTCTTTTTTGGTTTTTTTTTATTTTGTATTAAAAACGTTTCTAATTTTTGTAGTTGTTCTATAGTTTTTTTGGTTTTCCCCGGTTCTTGTAGTAACTTGACGGTGATTCGATGTGGGAATTCGTTGGCACTCTTGCAATATTTCGACGACGATTTGATGGTGTTCTTTGCAATGTTTCGACGACGATTCGACGGCGTTCTTGTGGCGATTCGACAGCATTCTTTGTGAGTAAAGTTTAATTCTGTTTACTTTAATGATTGTTTTCAAGACAATATATGATTAACCAAAATGATTACCCTTAGGACATAACGCGATAGTTAGATTTGGAACAAGCTTGATAGTTAGATTTGGGCTATAGCGCGATTAAATAGGTTGGATTTAGTGGTATAAATAGGGTTGGGGTTTAAGACTAGGATTAAAAATTGGTTCGGGTAATTAAAAGCAGAATTTTGTTAGAAATAAGGGTTAGATTAGTATTTAGAAGTAATTAGAGATCGATTTTTGAATATAAAGATTATTATGTACTTTACAATCATATGAAAATTAATAAATAAATGCTTTATTATAATCTTTATACTAGTCAATTTTAATATTATTGACATGAAATATTAAATACACGCTTTAGATAACAGCGTAAATAAAAAAGATGATTTAAATTATTAATTCTTTCGTGCAAAATATCAAACAATTAAATTAAAGTTCAAGAAGAACCTAATTATTAAAATCTTGTTCATAAGCATTTTTTTTTTTTTAAAAAAAAAGAAATAAATCTAAACTAAAAGCAAAAACATAATCACGTTCACTCGTAACCAGCCAATCAACATCAATTGAAGAATTTTTTATTAATAAAAAAAATACAACAAATAAAAAAAAACACAAAGTGACGAACACCCGGCCCCTAATCCAAACTCTAACTCGAACCCTAACTCTAACCCAAACCCTACTCTAATCTATACTAATCTAATCTATACTAACTAATAACTCCATATGCAACAATCCATTATAGCACCATCGACACAATAATTACGACACCAATGATAGCTCCAACTACAAAGCATTAAACTAAAAGTGGCAGCGACTCAAAAATCAGTGACGATAACACCTATAGCGACATATTGTAGGTGTGTAACAATAACGAAAGAAGAGCATCAGAAAGAACGACTCTAATGGCGAAAGAATACCGAAATAGACTATTCCAACGACAAAAGCACTGAAACTATTACCTGTAAAAAGAGTAAAGCTAGTACTATTTTTGGCGATTTGAAGAGGTTTTGGCAAAGAACAAATCAACGACGAAAAAAAGACACTTACCTAACGCGCTCTAGTGGATCATTCCAAACCCAGCACAAGGACCAAACCCAACTATCTAATAAAAGAAGCCCGAAATATTACCTGTAAAAAGAGTAAAGTTTAGTACTTGTTAGTGAAAAAACAAAATTAACGAAAAAAAAGTAACACTTAGCTAAAAGAAGAAACACAATCTGAAATAACAAAGTACAGACCTGCACTATAAAGCCTGAAACGGACGTCACCTACGATGAAAGAAGAAGCATGACCCAGAAAGTACTGACTAGCACCCAAGAAAGAAGGATAAGGAAGAACCACAGAAATGGATGACGAAGGAAGAAACACCAAAAGATAAATGATAGAAAAAGATAAAAAAGAACAAAATAAATGTTAGTATAGCGCTATAAAATAAAAACAAAAAACGAATAAAAAAATTACTGTTCTTTTTATTTTGATCATGTAACCGGTAGTGATGATTGCCATCGTTAAGAATCTATTTAGATCATTAAGAAACTTAATGATCTAAAATAGATCGTTAAGAATCTTAACGATCTATTTTAGATCAATAAGTTTTTTAATAATCTAAAATAGATCATTAAAAACCTAAACGATCTATTTTAGATCATTAAGAAATGGATGTCACCTACGACGAAAGAAGAAGCACAACCCAGAAAGTACTGACTAGCACCCAAGAAAGAAGCAATGAAGAAGAACTACAGAAATGGATGGCGAAGAAAGAAACACCAAAAGATAAACGACGGAAAAAGATAAAAAATAAAAAATAAATGTTAGTACAGTGCTATAAAATAAAAACAAAAAGCGAATAAAAAAAATTATTGATCTTTTTATTTTGATCATATAACTGGTAGTGATGATCGCTATTGTTAAGAATCTATTTAGATCATAATGATCTAAAATAGATCGTTAAGAATCTTAACGATCTATTTTAGATCAATAAGTTTTTTAATGATCTAAAATAGATCATTAAAACCTTAACGATCATTAAGAAACGGACGTCACCTACGACGAAAGAAGAAGCACGACCCAGAAAGTACTGACTAGCACCCAAGAAAGAAGCAATTGGAAGAACCACAGAAATGGACGATGAAGGAAGAAACACCAAAAGATAAATGACAGAAAAAGATAAAAAAGAACAAAATAAATGTTAGTACAGTGCTATAAAATAAAAACAAAAAACAAATAAAAAAAAAGAATTACTAATCTTTTTATTTTGATCAAGTAACCGGTGGTGATAATCACTATCGTTAAGAATCTATTTAGATCATTAAGAAACTTAATGATCTAAAATAGATCGTTAAGAATCTTAACGATCTATTTTAGATCAATAAGTTTTTTGATGATCTAAAATAGATCATTAAGAACCTTAACGATCTATTTTAGATCATTAAGAAACTTATTAATCTAAAATAGATTGTTAAGATTCTTAACGATCTAATAATGATGCAAATATTTAAAATCTTGCTACCCGGCAAAAAATTACGGTGTTACTAAACAGATAAAAATCTGTTTCAAAATATATAGCGATTAATATCCATTAATTGTTATATATCGGTTTCAATAAATATCATTGCATTTAACAATTTCAAGTATGTTTAAAGAAATGAATTTTGTCCCTGCGAATACCAATATGCATGCAATCTCTATATAAACCTACCAACTAGCGGCAATAGAGCATAGCAATAACATATGTTGAATCGGTGCTTGGTTATTATTGCTAAAAGACTCAGTAGTATAGTATCACGGAGTTTTTTATTATAATCTATTTGATTGTTACACAAAATCATACATGATATTTTATTAGTTATATATATCATATAAGTTGTCCCCCGTAGTTTTACTAATCCCTAGGTAGTACAGAATTTGAACATCATCAAATTATTTTGAACTATTTCGAAAAATCAGTCTAATGCATGATCCAGGTTACAGATCTACTAATCCAGCTTAGTTCTAAAATGTTTTGAAAGGGTTCGAAATAATTCGTAATATATTTCAAAATATTTCAAAAAGATTTGATATTTCAAAATATTTTGAAATATATTACGAAATATTTTGCTTATATTATAGTTTGTAAGACCTTATTTAAGATTTTGCTATTATAAATTTGCTGATATAGAATGTATACCTACTATTGGTTATTTCTAAAGTGAAATGAACAATCCTAGGTCATTTAAATAGTGCTTTTGTTAGTTCTGTCATAAGGTTTACTAAAATAGAATACATGTAAAAGAGCCTTTTTCAAAATATATTAAGCATTTTGTTAAATATATTTCTCCAATAAGTTCTGTTCTGTTGATTCTAGATAGTTATAAAATCTATATCAATTTACTTGTATTTACTTTTATTATAAGAATGATATCCTTTTTTATACTCTTTTTTCTCATACCACCTATATTTTACAACTAGCTAAACTCTATTTTTAGCACTAAAAATAAAGGGTCTAAAAGATATTAGATTAATAATGATAATAACTAATAGTAAAATATACATTCACTAACTTTTGTTAATTAGGTTTCCTTTGTGAGGGAAGCTTGGTTTTAAATGATAGCAATGCTATTCAATGGGAACTAACAAATTTTACTACTTTATACGGATATCCTTTTTCTTGAGCAAAATTTAATTTTATCAAAAACTGGAATTCCAATAATTATGAATCCATAAATTATACTTTACATAATAATTTGTCCTTTGTAACAGAACCTTGTACTTGTGGTCAATCTGGACCCTTGCGTGATTGGTAATAATTATAATTCTATATATACTTACATATATTATATATTGTCGCAGATAATTGTGAAATCAGATGATAGTGAAATTTGGGGTCTCAATTTGAAAATATAAACTCTACCAAAATCCACCTATACTCTTTTATTAATAACCCTAACCCCAACCATAAAAAAAAATTTAACAGAAAAGGCCCTAAAAATTTTTAAAAATCGTATATAAAATAGATTCAAATTTCACCATCATCCAATTTCATGATCATCCGTGACATATATTATTAATTAATTATTATTTGTTTATAGTGGATTTTAGGTTTAGAATAATACAATAGAATGTACTCCTGGTAAACGTGTCGCTTTGGGTTTTTATCTTTGAGAAAGTAAACAAACACCTTCAACTGTATGCATTTGTAAATCTTCTCATGTATTGGGTAGTTCTACCCATTGCAAGTAAGTACTTTTTTATCAAATTTTAACAAAAATAAATTTGCTTCTTATTGAGACTTTTTTTATTTGTAGATATATATATGCTTTAGTGAATGTAATTGTTGAATTGTCTTCATTTGAATCAAATCCTGTTACAGTTACTTTCCAATACCCAATAGGTCGTGATAATATTGAAACTGGTGGTCTTTACTCTATTTTAGTTGCATCTACCTTTATTGAAGATGAGTTTATGTTTGTAAACATTGTTAAATGATGTAATATTAAAAAGCAAATAGTATATGTAATACTGCAATCAAAAAATGGCAAGAAAAATCATGTACTTACATAAACTGTAATTGAAGATATAATCATTTATTTATTGCGGTTTGCAAAATTTTGCGAAACTAGCAATAACCCCACAAGAGTATATAATGACCATAATTTTAAAATCTTGATTAGAAATTGCAAAGTTATATGTTTCGATTAATAATAATCATGCTTTTAGAATACATCAATATAACAAAAAATTAAATAAAAGATGAATAAATTATTGTAAATTTTCAATTTATAAGTATCATTATACTCAATTAGTATGAAAATAAAATAAATAGCCATTATATAATTACAGAAAAGTTGCACTAGCAAGTTAAAAAAGTAATACCAATTGACTAACCTTCATAATTAATAGTTTTCTCATAATGATTTTTAATAAAGTTGGCTAATAAATTTAAGCAAAACTTCGAATTGTTTGAGTAACCTTGGTAATCCAGTCATCAAATCAAATTTAGTATAGTCCTATCCAATCAAATTGCAGAAAATAAAGAACATTAAATAATATTTGTTCATTTGCTCATAAGTTGTGATTTTTCATATAATTATCAATCTTTCTATGCTACATTATATTTCTTTTTATTTGTGCATCTGCGTTAAATTGAGCATATTTTTCTATAATTTTTAGTTGATTTAAATTTTTATATTAGATATTTTCACTTTATTTATGCGACACAATTTAAATCAAATAATTTTTGTGCTTACCAACTAATCAATTAAATAATAATTAAAATATGAGGTTGAATGGCTTAATAAGTTCAGCTAATCGAAATAAATCAATAAATTAATAGTAATTCTATGTGATAAAATTACTGATTTATTTTGTAAATTAGCCATAATAAAAAACCGTGGTTGTTGCTTGATTCCCTGAAGTTAGTACCCCGCCAACTCATTTTTCTGACACTATATCTCCGACAGAATGTTTCACCTATAGCATTTTTTGTTGACAGAATCTTTTCTCGACAGGACATATTTTCGAAAAGACATTTTACTGACATGATGTATTTCAGAAAGAATATTTTTCCAACATGACATGCTTCTGACATCTTTTTCTGACAAGATCTTTCCCCGATTAGAAATCTAATTATTGGGTAGTGTGATATATTCGTGTTCATTACATCACATGATTAGGCACTCGGCCTAAATTAGGGTTAGGTTTAGAGTTAGATTAGTGTTAGGTGATAGTATAATTTAGACTGAGTTGATAGAACTAGTAAACAAATGACATAGTTGTATGATTTCACGTGATGTGATGATCACTGGGTTTATCGTTCTTGTTGGAAAAAATGCATTCAATAAAACTTAGTGTCAGTGAAAAGTCAAATTAGAAATATGTCATATCAGATAAATGTCTTGTCGAAAATATGAGATGTCAAGAAAAGGGGATGTTGAAAATATGGTATGTTGAGGAAAGATTCTGTCAACAAAAAGTGCTATAGGTGAAACATTCTGTCGGGGATATAGTGTCAGAAAAATGAGCTAGCGGGAACTAACTTTCAGGGAATCATACTGTAATCAAAACCGCAATTACATGCTAAATAAGAAATCACTGCAGTATTTTATGTTTCCTCCCTATAGTTTGGTAACAAATCAATCAGTGTTGTCTATAATTACGACGCATGCATTTAGTAATATGTATATTATTTTGCCGTAAACTTAGATTGTATATGTTACAGTTGATGCTGAAATTTAAGGTCACAATTTTAAAAATAAAACTGCTTCTAAATTCGCATATAATATCTCAATTTTAAATCCTTACGTAACTTCTAAAAAAGTAGAAAAAAACACAAAACAATTTAAATTTTTAATCTCAAGATAGGTCCAAATTTCAAACAATTATTCATAGATATTATTACAAATAAACTTAATGGTAAATATTTATGAAGTTGGGCAGCAGATTTTAATACTTATGGTTCCTTAATACCCATAATCTAAAATAAAAGATAGTAAATATTCATGAAGTCAAAGAGCTTATTTTAAACACTTAGTTTAATAAATGTTCTTCCATTGTTCGATCAAAAGCAATGGACATAGAATTGGACATATAAGATAACTTTAATGGTTAATCACATGATATTAAATTGCTTCATATAATTAGTTGTCTAAACAATAGAATAGAATTGCATCTGTAATCAACAAAGTTTTAGTCAATCGTAATAGTAAAGAGTTTCTTATACCCACTTTATTTATTAAGCATTGTGTTATTGAACTTCATAAATAAAGCCATACTTTTATTAATAAATCAACTCATTTCAGTGAAATAATCGTGTACATATGTTCATTATATGATGTAGTTCTTGAGTTAATTTCCAAATTATATGTTAACAATCTTAAAATTTTATTAAATGAAGCCATTCTTTGAAAGATTAGTACGTATGTATTTCTAATAATATGAGGCACAATTTTTTTATAATAATTATTGTGTTACTTTAATATATAAAAGGATGGTGCATGCACGTACGTTTAAGTTTTGTTCCATAGTGTCCAGTTTAGAAACATTTCATGTGATCTATTTATATATATCGGCTGGTGGGAAATTCGATTTTTTTCATATGAATGTTTTGAACAAATGGCAAAAAAGTTACGATCTTCCAAGCCAAAAATAAAAATAAAAATAAAATAATCAATAAATATATGTACACTAATTTAATCTTTATAAATCAATTTTTTATGCAAATTAGCATCGGACATATTATCAAACATTGGAAAATTGTCCGAATTGTCCTATGCAACGTGATTGGAATTGTCCAGTGACAACTATAGCTGCGCCACATCGAACATTGGAATTGCATAGGACAATTCGGAAATGTCCAATGCCGATAAAAAACTACCAGATATATAACTTGCACAACCCTGCTCTATATGCAATAAAAAAAGATGAACTTAAATTACGTATTCTCCGTAAATAAGCACTAACCCTTCTACCCACTTTTTAAATATCAGATTAGCAGAAATTGCAATGAGATATTTAACAAGTTATTCCTGTTAATTTGATATTTAAAAAATAGGGTAGCGTGAGTGCTTATTTACGGCTGAACACGTCAATTTTTTTATTCATCGTGATAATAAACTCGCTTGACCAATAAACATTTTCACTAGAGCTCCGACCTATTAATTTAGGTCACCTTTGAAGTGTTTGAAATGGTAAAGTTCGAATTCAGTACTAGAAAAAAAAATAAATCATTAATGCTGGTGTCACTACATGCCTAATAACTATATTTTATTACCATCGGTTACGGTTAATTTAATTCTTTTTGTTATCTAAATTTAAATAAGTTGTTTTAAAATCATCGATTTTTCCACATCCATTAACATATTTTAAAGGATTTTATCCACTTTTAAATATAACCTTTTGACCATTGTTAGCGGTAGAAGTTATCGGAAACACGTGACTACAACCATCTTGCCAAAAGTAACATGATCATCCTTTGAAAACCTGTTCTTGCACACAGTCCACCAATTGAATGAACTTAACTAAATCAGAAAAGATATTGAATGCAAGATTAATGAACCTTCGAAATGATGCAATTCTGACATTCATCAATAAATTGAGGGATAAACAATAATTCGAGTTGATGTAAAGTCAACAGATCAAAAAGATTCTAAGCATGTTGATGCAGTAGAACCATCAACTGGAACAAGTCTGGTCTGGATAATCAAAGGTGGTGAGTATGATTTTAATGTCTTTCCATAAACAGTAATCACTAACTTGATAAAGGGAGGCAATGAGAATGAAAATAAATCTGTGGGAATGCAAGTGGGCCTTGTGCCAACGATTGCTTACTCAGCTGCGACAGACCACAATTCGCGATTCAGCGTCGACTCTTGCAAATCAAATAAATCATTAGGAATTGAACCAAAGGCATGAAATCAATGAGGTGAAACTTATCGCATGAGGAATAGATGCGATAAATCACCTGCACAGATCAAAAAAAAAAAAGAAAAAAAAGACAAATTTGTCAGAAACATGATTTGAGAAAAAAAAACACAATTTAGTCTGTTACGGCTATACATTGTGCAGTTTTTTCCCAAGGGAATCTTACCAAAACAAACAGACCTTATATGACAAAAACATATCTGAGACGCTTAACGAACCTGAGTTTAAGGTTCAGTTAACAAGATATAACTGAAGATTAATGGTAGAATGTATTGCTATCGCTATTTAAATTTTCAAGTTTACAACAACCAAGCTTTATTAAAATTTTGCAATACATAGTCAATCCCTTTTATTGTTTAATTCATCTTTCTAAGTTGAATTATAAAATTTTCAATACTAAACTTTAAATGCATTTATATACTGTTGAAATTAGAAAACTCAAATTACAAATTTTAAATAATGTTTTGTGATAAAAAAAGTTCACCCAACAATTAATGAAATTCATGGATTTTGCCAACTGCTCAAAATCTCGATGATAAATCTTCTTATTTGAGTGTAGATTCAAGCGTGACTTAGAGTAAATTATAAAGGTTTGGGCAAAAGCGATAAAGATGTTAGTGCAATTAACCTGCAATGCAAGTTCTCTTATTTTGAAGTTGACATTATAGACGAAGGAAAAAACAAAATTATAGGAATTGGAGTTTGCAAAAAGAAGGTTAATTTAAATAGAATGCCTGGATGGGAAGATGGTTCCTAGGGTTATCATGCAGATAATGGTAATTTATTTTAATGCTCAGAAAGCAGTAATCATTATTTTCTACTGGTGATACCATTAAACTTTACAAATAATACTGTATTCTATACTAAAAATAGTATAAATCTAGAAATTGCATTCAGATATTTTTGACTATTACTATGGAGAAGAAATTCATAAAAAGGCACTTATAATTTGGGTGATTTAGAGAAAGCTTTGTGCCTCTAAATTCAAATATTCCTAGAATGAAATTTGGCTCTTTTCACTTGGGAAGGAAATCATTAGAACATACTAATCTAGCAAAGCATTATATTAGTACTATAAATGCCTTCCTATTAAAAACAAACCGTATCGGCATTCTTCTGCAGAAAAGAAAATTATCAAAACAGAAATCAATAGAATGCTAAAGAGGGCTTCATTAAACTGGTCAAAAGCACTTGGACCTCTGGTGTGTTGGTACCAAAAAAAAGATGAGAAAAATTTAATTCTGTAACCCAAAAGGATAATTATTTCTTACTGCATATACAGGACCTTTTAAATGACCTACAGGGATCAGCCTAGTATAGTTTACTCGACTTAGCCAGTGAATACTGGCAAGTCAAAGTAGAAGAGTCAGGTAGACTCAAAACTGCTTTTTACTATCCTTTCAGTGTATACATGTTCCACATTATGCTTTTTGTGCTAACTAATCCCCTGGATACATTTTTAACAGCTTATGGACTATCTCTTCCAGGACTTGATTGGGACTTGTGTTGTTGTTTATTTGGACTATATCAATATATACTCAAAGACCTTTGAAGAATATTTATATCATTTACAGATAGTTTTTGAATGGCTTAGATAGTGGTGTTAACCTTAAGAGTTTTCACCTTTTTGCCTATAACTTTCGACCCATAGAAGTTAGGAAGATGAAACAACTACCATTGGATTCAGCTCATCGAGACGCTTCTAATGAGCTATAGATCATGTGATTCTGATCACGGGATCACAAGATCGGAAGACATTTGTGTTGAACTATTAATAGAACAAGATAGACAAATATCTTAACCTTATTAGGCAATAATACTGCGTTCAAAATCTTACGAATCTAAAGGATCTAAAGGATCTAAATGATCTTAAGAATCTAACATATCTAACATATCTAACATATCTGACATATCTTTCATATCTTTCATATCTTTCATATCTTTCATATCTTTTATATATATTTTATCTTTTATATCTTTTATATATAACATATCTATTAGTTTCGCATTACCTTTAGTACTATAAATAGTTTTTAAATTGAATTTGTATATCTTTATTGTAATAATTTATTCATGTAATTTCTCTATAAATACACTGCTTTCTGCCCTCTGGGAAGTGCAGTGTCTTCATACACTGGAATATAATAAAGATACAATTCTTAGTATCCTCATATACTATTAATTGTTTGCCTCTTTGCCTTAATACATAAATCACTCAAAAACCT
>QKWP01001783.1:41838-109139 GCA_003550325.1 Gigaspora rosea | reverse complement strand
AGTTTCTTAGTATATAATCCACTGATTGTAGTAGAAATTATTAAATACTTAATAAAGCATTGACGAGGCCGTCAAAGAGTTAAAAAAAAAAATAATTATATTTTATTAGCCAATATCAAATATAAATATTGGAATTTAAATTGATCTAGTAGTATAAATATATGTACATATCTGATATGCATATTTTTATAATAATAATGATAATTATTATTATTATCAGTATACTTTTTAATATATAGTATATTAAAAATATTTTGTATTGGTAAATATTGGCCTAAATTAAGTTTAATTTAGGCCAAGATTAAATTAATTTTTTTTAATGTCCAATAAAAAAAAGTTACTATGTCCAATCAAAATTATTTGGACAATTGGACATTGTTCAAATGTCCAATATTATAACATGCTATCCCTAGATGCAGTGTTGTACACGGACATTGTCCCGCCGATTTTTCAGGGACGTGGACAGTCCAGGACGGGACGTCCGGGACATGTCCGCAATAATGTCCCAACATGATACATGTCCGCCGGGTAAAACCAATCAAATTGCGGAATTATACGAATTTTATTGGTAGATGATCATGTGTTAAGTCGCAAAATGTCCGGGACAAAAAAAATTCTGGGCGGACATGTCCCGGACGTCCTGTCCCGGACTGTCCGCCGTCCATGTCCGTGTCCCATGACAACACTGCCTGGATGTGCATCAACAATGTAACCAACTCCGATATGGGTTTTACCCTATTGTATTATTTTTTTAAAAAAAAATATCAAAAAAATTTTTTATTAAAAAAAATTTAAAAAAGTGGTTGAAAAAATTTTTCAATAATAATCTAGGATGGGTAAGGAGATTTTTTTTAACAAAAAAAAGCAAATGACATGATACAAATGAATTTTTCTTTATTTATTTTTATTTTTTGCAGAATTGTCATCACTGCACCCACCTTTTATTTATTGGTTTTTTTTAATACATTTTTTATTTGGGGGGTTTGTTTTTAAAGTGCTGTACATAATATCGTTAATTTTGATTGTAAAAAAAAATCTGAGCCTGAAAGTGCTGCCTTTGACTTTTATATTAAAAAAGTATCTGCTTACAGGGTTGAAAACGACATTCTCAAGGAAATTCACAAGTTTTTCCACCTATTCCAACATTTGCTCATCAAAGAGGCCTGTACTGTAATGAATAGGATTGAAAAAGAGAAAGGAGTGCTGGGTTTGACCTCTCTCAATTGTCACTGCTTGTTTCACAATTGATATTTGCTGCTATGTAAACATATCTTTTTATGAACACATGTAGGGTAATAAGTTATTAACCGCTAAACTATGAAAAAAGTTCCAAGAAACATTTGAAAAAAGTGGATTCGATGTATATATAAGTTGGGAATTATTTATAGAATATGTGCAGAGTGAACAACAAAGAAATGCTGAAAATCGAAGAATTGCTGTTGCTAAATTGACTAAAAGAATGCGCAATAGGTACTGGAGGGTTGAAGAGACGAGTAATATTGAAAGGGTGAAATTTTATATTTCTATGTTAGAAGCTTCCTTAAATCCAATTAACTTACAATTTAATTCAATGTAAAAATTATAATAATAAGATTTTTTGATATTAATAAAATTTAAATAAAAATAATGTTAAATTTTAATTTTTAAAATTTTAATTTTTTTTTTTTTATGATTTGTTAAATCTTTATTTATTTTTGTTATTTATTTTTGACTAACAATATTACTTTTCTATTAAATATCAGAGTCCTTTTACTTGGAGTTCACAGGTAAATATTTTATTATTCATTTATTTTTTCTTTTTATTTACTATTGCTCTTTTTGCTTTTTACATGAATTCTCTGTTTTGATGAGAAGCCTTCTCAGTATCAGGTCTTTATTAGCTTTATTTCTGCTAATTTTTCAAATCATCGGTCAGGGTGTTTTGGTTGATTTTGTGATTAGCATATTAGCATTTATCGTTATTATCACAATATTTTATTCATGCAATTTTAGTTAATGCGTACGTATAAGGATTAGAAATGGGTTTCATGCACATTTTATTCTATCAAAATTTATATAGAAAAATTTATGTATATATAATTTAGGCCAGGGAGCATATTGTCAGGCGAAATTAAGAAATATGGATGTAAAAGTCTCGAAAAATTCTGAAAAGAAAATGAAGAGCAAGATTGAAGTAAAAATTTGAGCACGTATATGATATTTTCCAAAGGAAAATATAAATTCCAAAAATTAGATCATTTGATATTATGTACATTTTATATAACGTGCACATTAATGCGCATTCATGCACATGTTATTATGAAATGTGCATTTTTCCCATCATTAATAAGGATCATATTTATTTAGATTCGTTGTATGTGATATAAAAATTTTTATTAATTGGCAAATTAAAAACTGCTAAAGGTTTTTTTTGAACAATGTATTTGATTTTTACTCAAAGTTCATAGAATTTACTATCACACAACACCTTTTATTTAGGTTCATATATGTAATTCTAATATTTTTAATCCAAGAATTTAAAATAAGTTATTCAAAGTTTTTTTTTTTTTTTGGGCAATCCTGCCTTTATTATTTAAGATATGAGTATTCTACTCTAGAATTTTATAGACTAATGTCTACGATTCCCTCCCTATCACAATAAAGACTCATCTGGTTACCGAAGTACCTAAATGCGATCTGCCGCAGTCAAGATTTGTCTCCAATTTTCTGTTTTCTAATGCATAGAGAACTTTCAAATTATCATCGATAAGCTCTTGCTGGCATTGTCAGGACAACCCTTATTCTTTATTTTTCTGTGGTTTGGCCGATGAATCCAAAATGGTCTCATTGCACCCTCTATCCAATTTCCCAAGATGCGCTTTGCTTCTTTCACCAACTTTTCAAATTTGCCCATAGGCTTGTCCTCTACATCAGGCCCGCCCTGGGTAACCTTCTCATTACTTGCTTTTTTCCTTTTCCGCTGACTTTCCACTTCTTTAGTATTCTTGTCCCTTGCATCAACTTTACGCTTCCTTACTTTTTTTATGTTTCTTTCTTTTTTCTATTCGGCTATAGCTTCGCATCTGGGTTTCCAAATTTTTTCTGTAAATTTGTCGTTTATTCTTTCAAAAATTTCATTCTTCTCCTTTATTTCTGTAGGTGACTCTTCTTGCTTCATTACAGGAACCAGACCTTGCATTAAAAGCCTTCTTCTCTTTTTCCTGTCTTCGTCACTATTTCCGGCCCAGATGGTTTCCTATTTTCGTTTTTGTTCAGGGTCCCAATCTAACTTCCTATCTTCGAGGGCTTCTTTAAATACCTCGGCCTCATTGTTTTCACATGCTTTTTGTAGCGAAATACATTCTGCTAGGTGATCTTGTGTCACTGTCTCGCTGCGGCATGTAATGCATTGGTCTTTTGCGTAAATCTTCGGATATCTTTGGTGTAGGACTGACATCGTAGGCAACTGCTTATTTATTCTTTTAATTCTATGTATCCACCTTCTACTACCCTTTTCATCACGACAATTTCCACCTTTTATTTTATTCAGATGCAACCATGTGCTCTTCCAGTCTATTTCCACCATATCATTCCCTTCTTTTAAATCCAACCCTAATGCTACCAAGCTTACCCACCCTATGTCGTAGATAATATAATCACATCTTGCACGAACTTCCTCAATGGCCTGTTCACGATATAATTATTCCATCTTGGTATAATTCTTAAACCTTTTGTCCAACCACTACTTATACTAAATCCTTCACCTCTAACAGCACCTTCTTTTGCGAGTTTATCCGCCTCCTCATTACCTCTTATTCCCACATGCGCCTTTATCTTGACTAGCTCTAACTTTATCTCCTTTTTATGCACACAATCTCTAATCGCCCTTAACCAGTTTCCATTACTTAGTTTTAGTTCCTTTCGAACTGAACTGAGCTTCACATTTTGGTTGATCGAAGTTAACGCGTTGTTACTGTCGGTAAGTATTCTTACTCTTGTCTTGCATGGCACAGCTAGCAATGCTGTTGCAATTGCTCCAAGCTCAGTCCTTGTTGATAACGGCCAATCGATTATCGCTTCTTGGAAACTTATATCTTCATCGAATTCTTTTGGTTCCATATTCATTGGGTATGCTTTCCATCTGATCCCCATTCGTCGCTTCGTCACATTTCCGTTCTGCGCTTTTATTACCTCCATGGAACCATCCGTGAAAATATCCCATTCTTGCCTTCTTTGGAGCTTTTCTCTTATTTCTTCTAGTTTCTTTCGCACTATGGTATCTGGGATCCATTTCTTCAGTATTTCGCTCTCCCGACAGCTAATTACTATCCTCTCTACTTGCTGGTTTTCTACATTTACCTCTCTTGGATCTTCTGTCTCTACTGTCTTTATGTTTGTTAAATCTATTTCGCACAGGACCTTATGCTCTAGTTTCTTAACTAAGCGCTTGTTTAGGGCACACTTTTCATTTTTAAACTTTTTATACATGATGCACGAATTCTCATCCTTCCCTTGATTATCTTTGCACCCCCTGCAACGTTTTATTTCTTGTTTTGTATCACTACTCCTTTCACACTTCTGCCAGTGTTCTATTATCATTGTTTGCTTTGGGCCCTTTCTTCCTATCACTTTTTCTATCTGAGCTCCTTTGGTTCCGTTACCAAAGACGATCATTTCATGCTTTCGTGCATCCTTTGATATTTGTACTAGTTCTGGTTTTATTGCATACACATTTCCATTCATTTGCCTAAATTCGCTCTTGACTTGACATGTGTACCTGTCTTTGATTATCTTTTCTTCCAGAAACTTGTCCATTCTGGCTTCTTCCCTGAACCTTTTCTATTTCTTATATTTCTTACTTGCTCCCATGTCAGCATTCTTTCACCGTCTTTATTAATCAGCTGCTCTACCAGATACAGTTGTAGGACCTGTCCACTCTGAAATCCTTTTTCTAAATCCTTTCTCAGTACTTTGCGTATTTCACTTCCTTTTTTTGCAATTTCTAAGCACTTTCCCATATGACCTTCTTCAAACCTAAAGCCTAGTGTGTGCGCTTCTCGTATTACACAAAGGGCCATGTTATGTGTAATTTCTATTTCATCTAGCTGTTCTGTTTCTAATTCTAGTATCGACTTTGTACACTTATTGTGGACTTGCGCCTGTCTAATGCGGATCCATGTTGAGTTACCTGCCCCTTTGGTGTCATTAAGTTTTAATGTTAGTCCCGTGATGTGATGTGCCACATGACTGTTCCATAGAAACTGCACCCCTACTATATTTTTGTGACTCAAAACCCCATTCGGCGTGTTTAAAACTAGGCCGCTTTTTTGGTTTAAAATTTTCAGGAAGGGCATTGCAGTTTTTCGCATTCTTTTCTACTTAAGAATGTTGTTTGTAGTCTGTATTCTGCCCTTGGCAGCAATACCTTGTTGCTTATATAGATCAATTGACTCAACGTAATTCTCTTTTTCTTGACTACTTGCACTAGTGTCTCTATTTCTCCACGAATTATTTTACTCACATGTCCTTTTCCTTTTTTTCCTATTAACCAAACTCCTAAGAATCTTACTGCTTGATCCGCATTTTTTGCTGCACTATGCTTTTATTTTTCCCTACTTCAACATTTAATTCTGTCCCACTGCCATTAATCACTAACAACTCTGATTTCTTTCCATTTATTTTTATATCGTCTATCTCGTAGAATTCATTAGCTATGCTTATGATTGATGTTAAATCTTCTTTTGACTTTGCGATCCATGTGGTGTCATCCGCGTAAGCTAATGCCGCCTCTCTCTATGATATTTCAACTGTTTTCTCAAACACTATATCAGTTGGCCATTGTACTGACACCTTGTAACCCAGGTTTTTTTGGTCCTGTATCATTTTTAGCAGTGGATCGTAGAATATCCTCCACATGAGAGGGGATACCGTTTCCTCTTGGTCGATGCCATCTTTCACATTTACTTCTCGGCTATTACCAAATGCTGTGATGACTTCGATTTTCCGATTCTCATACAAGTCCAACAGAAATTCTATAATCTTTGTCAGTAGTTTAATCCTTTTCATTGCAAGTTTAAGCATTGTAAGACTTACAGAGTCAAACGCCTTTTTCATATCTTGCAATAAAACCCAGAGTTCCTTCTCTTTTTCTCTTGCTTCCTCGATTATATTNATAATCTTTGTCAGTAGTTTAATCCTTTTCATTGCAAGTTTAAGCATTGTAAGACTTACAGAGTCGAATGCCTTTTTCATATCTTGCAATAAAACCCAGAGTTCCTTCTCTTTTTCTCTTGCTTCCTCGATTATATTGTTCATTATCTGGATTGGAGTACTTGTGGAATCCCCGGGCAAACCTGCGAAATTGTTTCCTCTTAATACCCCTCTTTCTTTTATCGTTCTGCTCATTCTTCCATCAATTATTCTTACTGTTGCTTTACGCAATGTTTCTAACAGCATTATAGGACAATTGTTATTGAGGTTGTAGTTCCAAAATTCATTTTAGGTATTGCATAGAGTAAACCCTTCTTCCATTCTTTCGGTATTCTACCGCTTCTAATACACATGATCACAAATGTTCGCAGTATTTTATTGGTCTTCTTTCCTACTTTTTTTAAGACTAGGTATGTTATTCCAGACGCACCTGGCGCTAAATTGTTTTTGGTCTTTTCCATGGCCTCATGCCATTTTTGCTCACTTATCTCCTCAGTTAACTCCTTGTACCAATTTTCATCTATATCTTCGATCGGGCTATACTGCGCTTTCCATTTGTCATCCATTTTTTCTACTTTTATCTTTCTCGAGCTATACTGGCTTTCAAAATGCGCTGCTACATGGTCCTTTACTTCTGCTTCATTATTTAAAAGAACCTCCTCACCATCTCTGTCTACAACTAATCTATCTATTACTATCTTGTCTCTGTATCTATCCAATATACTGTTTAGCATCTTACGTTGGTCTGACATGATCATTTCTCCTCGCGCTTCTATGCTTCTTCCCATGTCCTCTTCTTTGGCCTTGTTTCGCATTATGTGCCACATGTTATGTTTCTCCTTTCATTTTTCCGTTAGCTTTTTCTCTAGTTCCTCTGACCAAACTATGTAGCTGTTTTGTATCGATTTTTTTTCTTCTAGATTCTGATAAATTGAGTATTGATCATTCTTTTCGATATTTTTGCCTGTATAGTGTTTATTTTTTCTACACAACTTGCTCAACATTTTAACCCTTTTCCTTAATTCCTGCAGTTCCTCACTTTGCACCTTCTGAACTATACTTTTGGCCTTACGCTTTTTTGGTAGGTGCTTATTAACCGCCGCAATAATGCTTTCTTTAATCAACTTCCACCCCTTATCTAATGTCTCTCGAATGTGTACCTCATTGATACTGTTCTCCTTCTGATACTCTCTCCATTTTACATCTAACCTTTTAGCCAAGTGTTGTGCGTATACTGTCCAGTCTTCGTCCTTTATATTTTTCAAGTCCAGCTCAATCATCTTCGTTTTGGCTCATCTACATGCTGCAGCTCTCACACAACCTCTGTTTATGTCCGTTAGTATCTTGGTTACCACTAGGTCATGGTCACTTAATGTAGTTTCTGACATATCCAGCGTATACGCTTTAAGCACATTGTTTTTGCATTCTCTAAACAGCTATATGTAATCGATACGAGTTTCTAATCTTCTTCCTTTCCATGTAGGTTTTGCTTCTTCTTGTCTACACCATTTGTACAAATCTATCAGACCCTTGTTTACTATAAAATTGAACATATTTTCTGTCTCTCTGTTTCTAGTTACTTCGCGCTCCCTCAGAAGGACCTCTTCTTGCCATTCGTGATTAAAGTCCCCCATTATTATAAATCTTCGTTCTCTTTTATAGTTTTGGTATAATCTGTCTTGAACAAATTTTCAGATTTTCTTCCTTATATCTACATCATTCGGGGGAGCGTACAGTACTATTATACTATAATCGAGCCGTCTGAACAATAAGTCCACCTTTAGTGCGTATGCCCTGAGTTTTTCTACCTTTGCTATATGTTTGGACCACTTCTTTTCAATTATTAGACCGACCCCAAAACCCTTCTTTTTTTCTTCTATTGTCTCCGACCAAAAGCTCACTATTTCTGCCTCGTTTCTTAGTGTTAGCTTCCCTTCCTTCTCCGTTATATTTGTTTCACAGATCCCCAAGAAGTCTATTTTGTTCTCCTTCAGTACGTCAATAATTGCTTCGAGTTTTATCTTATTTTCTTTAATTCCATTGATGTTATGCGTTCCTATTTTACACAAAGACCAGATTTCTTCTTCCTCTATGTGACTTCCTCTGGTATCTGCCTCTTTCCCTTTTTCCCTTGTTTGGACCTGTGAGCCTTTTTCCACCTTTCCCATTTCTCTAGTTTTGTTGGGGATTTTTCGGTCTCCCTTCGTACTCTTTCACCTTTCGTAATTAGTCTTGTTCTTTTTCGATGTTTCAAAAATTTGTCTTTGTTCCTTTAGAAATTTGTCTATCTCTCTATTTCTACTTTGTGCTGCTTTACTTGTTTCTCCTTCTTTGTTTTGCGCTGTAAGTCTTAAGTTTGTTGCGCCTTGATGATTAGTAGACTTATACTGTCTACTATTATTCTGTGATTCGACTAGTGCGTCCGTTAGGAGTGATTAGGGCCTGCTAGCCCCTTGATTGTCCTTTCTAACTCCTTCAATTTTATCCAAATCTTCTCATTTATGCTCCCTTTTCTGAATCGTCTGCTATCATATCTTTCCATATTTATTTCCTTTTTATTACATGGTATATAGATTTTTCTCTGCTGGTTTTCGAATTGGCGGGTATTACTTTTTTCTACCAGTATCTTTGTCCTCTTGCTTCCTATATCTTCCCTCCAATACTTTTCTTCTCTTTTCTTGTTAGTGTTTGCATCTTCTATACGAAGCTTTCTCTTCCGTCCTTTATTGCAATTTATCCACCTGTTTTTGTATTCTTCACCTTCTTTTGGCACTTCATATATCGAATCTCACTACTCGAGTTTTGTATCGTAATAGTATATTCCAGATTCTCTCGCCTTCGCCAGGTCTTCTTGAGATTCAAAATATACTATTGCTATTTTTCTTTGGTTACCATGGCAATTGTTCGTAATAAAAACTGATCTTGCATTTACTCTGCTTAGTTGTCTTAATAGAAGTGACTCAATTGCGTGTTTTGGTACATTTGCTATTCTTGTTTTGTACCAATTTCTTTTTATTAATTCCTCTTTGTCAAATCCATTTGTTGTCATACGTAACAGTCTTCCCATTTTTTCCAAAGCAACAGCCCATTTGCTTTCCCAATTTTGTTTTCTTTTCTCATTCTTAAATTTAACTAGCACTTGGGCTGCGCTACTTGTTTCTCTGCCCCTCCATTGGATAATCGATATATTCCCAAAGAAGCTTAATTCTTTCCGGAGTACGCGTGGTGATATGTCTTTAGGAATGTCCTATACTGTATAGATTCCATTCAGTTTTTCTTTGTCCTTTTTAACAGTACTAATATCTTTTTCAATCACTTGTTCGCTTTGCGTCGCTATATCTGCCTTCTGTGTGGCTTTACTTTTTCCTCCTTCTGTATTGTTTGTCTTTACTTCATAGTTTTCGTTTTTGCTAATTATATGTGATGTCTGACTTAACTCTACTGTATTTATTTTCGAGGCCTCTGTTGTACTGCACATTTTCTCCTCAATACCGTAATCTAGTGTGCCACATTTAGCTTCTATCATCATTTTCTTCCTTGTTTGGATTTTCTCACGCTCTATTCTTTCTTTATCTGTGACTGTTTGTATGTTCCTGAGCTGCTTTTCTGTTAGGTCACGATAGTTTTCAATAAAGTGTCTAATTAGACATATTTCTTCTGCTGAAATTACTTCTATTGCTTTTGCTAACTCAAAATCGATTATCTGCATTCTTATGCATTTCTTATTTAAATACTTTATACATGTCTGTACGCCACATTTGATTGCATCACATCCACCCTTAAGGAACTTTACTTTCCAGTCCGGAACCTGTTTGTTGTTCATTGATCTTCTACTAATCTCGTTAATTACTAATGTTTAAAATTTCCACATTTATGTGTTTGTTTATTTGTTTTGGTATAGCCGAATTTCTAATGTTTATTTGTTGTTTGTTTATTGTTTCTTATACACGTCAACTTGCTTACGTAATCTATTGGTGATTTGCAGTACAGGGTTTTGGCTAATGCCCACTTTATCATATTATTTTCTTTGTACTTTCTTTATGTGTAACTATTCGAGTGTATTAGTTCTTCTGTTATTTTAGCTTCCCAACTCGAGCACAATAGTTTTCTTGATACTTTTTAAGTCTTGTTTATATTCTTGTTTGTGCCGTTACTTTCTGTATTTTTTTCTTGTTTGCTGTTTGAGTTTCTGTCGCTCTACGAAAGTTTTTGTACTCTTCTGTATTTTCGGAGAATGTAGTTCATCTAGCAATGTTCTCTTTAGCGTCGGGTTGAGTTTTCTATACTTTGTTTAATGTCTTTTCTATGTTTTTCTTAGATTTTTATATGTTTTGTTATTGTTTTCTTTGGCTCCCGATTTGGGCCCGGTGATTAGCAGAAAGAGTTTTTGAATAATGAAAAAAAATGAGTTATTCAAAGTTTTTAAGAATATTACTATTGGCTATTCAAGTTATTAATTTTATTTTTTTTATATTATTTTGTTATTTTTTATTTTTTTTAGAAGACGAATATAAAGAACATTTATTTCAAGCAATCCAAATTTATAAATATTTACTACTCAACTTTATTTTATGCTATTAATTTGGTAAGTATACAAAACATTAATTTAAACAGTAGGACTAAATCACACCACTGATGTTCAACACCAGTATGCGGTGTAATGTAAAGATCAATATCAAAAATAAACAAAAAAAAATAAACAAAAGTTAAAGTTGATAAATGTTGAATTAGAGTTAATAGTTAGGGTTAGGGTAAGGCATAGTTTATAGTAAAATTTCGCAAGAGATTAAAAAAAAAAGGTGGTTTCATAGATAAAATTTTGAGTTAGAAGGTATTTTTTAAAAAAAAATAACAAACTGACAAAAATTTTATATTACACCTGATCTTTACATTACACTGCATTTAAAAAATTTGATTGGTGAAAATCATTGTGGTGTTGAGTACCAGTGGTGTGATTTAGTAAAACCGAATTTAAAAATTTAAATAAGCTGTTCAAATTCATGAATATTCAATATTTAACTTCATTTTATGTGTGTTAATTTTAGGAAATTTAAAAAAAAATTTATTAATCTAAAACTTTAAAAAAAGTTATTCAAGATTATGAAAATTATTATTTATTTATTTATTTTATTTTAGAAGGTGAATGCAAGGGATATTTGTTAATCTAAATATTTAAGATAAGCTATTTAACTTCGTTTTATTTAAATGGGGAATTTAAAAAATATTTATTAATCCAAGTAGCCATTTAAGTTCATGAGTATTTACTATTTAATTCACTTTATGCACATTAATTTGGTAAGCATAAAAATATTAAGAATTTAAAATGAGTTGTTCAAATTCATTTAATTTTGTTTATTTTGATAATTTAGTTGAGTATAAGGAATATTTATTAATTCATTTAACTTAAGTTTAGGAATATAATATTTAGCTGTTTAATTTCATTTTATGTGTGTTAATTTGGGAAGTAAATATTTATTGATCTGAGATTTAAAATACTGTATTTACGCAAATTAACACAGTGATGGCACATTGTCATTTAAAAATAAATGACACTTTGTCATATGACAAGTCTTTTTTGTCATAAAAAAATCATTTATCTTTTTATGACTATACTTGTTATTTATAGTTTATATAATAATTATTAATAATCACATTGGTATTTGCATTGATACGAAGAATTTTGAAAATATATATTTAAAGCTCATTATAGTGATATCTATCAATTAAACATCATCGTTTGTTGAAAATATTTGATCAAATATCTCATGAATCATGAACCATATCTCAGTCATCCTAATCCAAACACTAAATGCTTATCCGAAAGAGCTTGTTAGAATGGCAACAATAAAGAGCCGTTAGAATGATTATTTAATATAACCATAATGAGTTTTAGAATAGTTATTTATCACTAACTATAAAGAGCTGCTAGAATGATTATTTAACATTAATCATAAAAACTATTAGAATGATTATTTAACACTAATCATCAAAAGTTGTTAGAATGATAATGCTAACCATAATGAGCTGTTAGAATGATTATTTTTAAATGTTAATTCGTGTAAACTTGATTAACATAAATAACACCTTTTTGTAAAATCTTCATAACACGTTAACGTGTTAGCACTTATGCGTGTTAAGGGACACAGATTATAAACATTCTCGATAGCACGTCAATGTGTTAAGCTTAGTAGTACCATTGTTGAAAAGCACGTAGTATTAAACAGTATGTTAACATGGCAAATAACACATTAATGTGTCGTATATTAAATTCAAATGTATATAAACGAATGAATTTACTTCAATAAAGAGAGAAACAGATGAAGAGGGGTTCTCTCCGATTTTACTTAATGAAAATAAAGGATGTATGCTAGTGTAGAGCTGAAGAGACCTTTATTCGAGTAAATCAGAAACTTATCTCCTAGTATTTATTAGAGTTAAATCAGTTAAACGTATATGCTCTCCCTCCTTTAATAGTTTCACTATTTTACATCTCGCTTATTATGTAATGGAAATTTGAAAAAGACGTAGATTGCTCACCTATATTTCACAGAATATTATAGCCACATTATAGAACTTGGATTTGTTATCACTTGTATACTAAAGTTAATAATAAAATCGGTCAAATATTTGTTAAATTGAATATGAACACAGATAATGGATCCAAAGCTCTACTATAATAGATTAAATACTGTAAAATTGATTAAAAAATAGTTAAATCTAACCTATGATTTAATGGTAGGTCTAATATTTAGTAGTGATTTAAAAAAAAAGGTCGATTCAAATATAGATATAAAACAAAAAAAGAATGATTTAAGTATAATTGAAAAAATGAAACATGTGACACTAAAAGAACTACTTTAAATTATTAAATCATTAATAAATATGAACTACATTTATTATTATTAATCTATTATGTCAAGAATCGCCCGAATCATTTTTTCAATAAGTAAAAATTGAAAAATGACAACTGTAAAGTACTGACTCTATGATTTGATACCTGGAGCAATTCATATTATATACGAAGAATAATGCCTTTATGCTTTGGAGAATAATCTGTTGGTATAAAACACACTGAAAACTAGCAAGTTGAAATAAAAAAATGCACACCAGATACATCTCAAACCGAGAAGTATTATTAATTACCAATCTATGGTTGTGATTTCTATTATATTGTTTAGTTGATTAATATAAATTATAGTTAGTTGATAACTAGTTAATAACTAGTTGATAACTAGCAATTAATTGTAATCGAACCAGTTGATAATAAATTGATTAGTTGAAAAGTTGCCAACTAGTAGGTTTTTTAACTAACGATTTGGAACACTAAGTCACGCTAAACCAGGAATGGATGTTAAACTGTAAAAAATGCAAAATAATATCTAGGGGCATGGTTTGAGTAATGGCCAAGATAAAGCTTAATTCAATCATAATTCGAAATTACACTTTTGGAAGTTATTTTGCATTTATAAGGAAAGTCCATTTAGAAATGTTGAATAATAACTCCGATATAGATAGTATTGAATTCAGCTGATTTGAAGAAATGTAATGAATTTTATGATCATTGATAATTATTTTTTGGTAATGTTTTTGATAATAGTAATACTGTCATTTATTTGTCATTTTAATGTCATTTATAAAAATATTTTTTATGACTTGTCATATTACCATGGTTTTGTATAAATTTTTTTTATAATTAATGACATTGTCATTTTAAAATGACATGTCATTTATAGTTATTTTCATAAAAATTTTTATGACCTTGTCATTTACCATCACTGAATTAACACCCATAGGTATTATTTAGAGACATGCAATTCAAGAACTAATAATTAATTTAACCAAGTGTGAATTATAATTTTTGTTATTAAAAGTTTTTTTAGCTAACTTAATTATTAGCTCTTTAAATTGCATGTCTCTAAATAACACCTATAAGCAGTGTTGTACATGGGACAGTTGGGACATACGTTGGGACATTTTGGGACATTCTGGGACAATTTTATAAATTGAAATTACTTAAAATTTTATTAAGATAATCTAATTAAATTTTTTTAAAAATGTGTTTAGCACCTAAAAAAATATATAATTATATATTTTTTTAAATTAATTTATTAATTATTAAGGCTTGGGACATAGTTGGGACACTTGGGACGCTGGGACATTGGGACGTTGGAACATGGCAAAAAAAGGCTGGGACAGTGAAAATGTACAACACTGCCTATAAGCGTTAATATAGTAAACTATTTATGAATATCATTATTTAATTTTATTGTATTTATTTATTATTTTTTTTTTAGAAGGCAAATTGTTAATCTTACCGGTAATATCTAAAATTAGCTATTAAATTTTTTTTTTATTTGAAATATTTTAGAATATTTATTGATCCAAGTATTTAAATTAGCTATCCAAGGTTCATGAATATTCACTACTTTATTTCATTTTATATACATAATCTGGTAAGTATAAAAAATGTAGTATTAATAATTTAAGAATTTAAAATAAATTCAATTCATAAATATTCATTATTTTATTTTATTTTATTTTGATAATTTAGTTTGGGCATAAGGAACTTTTATTAATCTGAGAACTTAATTTAAGTTTAGAAATACAGTACAGTATTTTACTATTTACTTTTATTTTATGCATATTAATCTAAGAATTTAAACTTAGTTATTCAAGTATATAATTAGAAAATTACTTCGATTTACAGGCTGTAAAATTCACACACCTTTTTCAAAAAAGTTTTCTATTTAAGTTAGGGTTAGGGTTAGAGTTAGTGTTAGGGTTATAAAAATAGCAACCTTTATAGTAAAATTTAGCAAGGAATTTTTTTCGCATAAAAAGTAGTAGTTTTATAAGCTAAATTTTGTGTTATAAGTAGTTTTTTGATTTTTTTGTAAAAAAACTTTGTTTTTGTTATACAAAAAAATTTGCAGATCGTGCTAATTCTGCAATTTTGATTGGCAGATACAGGGCTGTGAATTTCACAGCCTGTTAAGATTAGTAATACTCTTATAATTATTATTTTTATTTATTTATTTTTAGGAGGTGCAAATAAAGGATATTTGTTAATTTAAGTATTTCACATAAGCTACAGTACTTAAATTTATGAATATTCATTATTTAATGTCATTTTATTTATATTATTTTAGGAGATGAAAATAAATAATATTTATATTTCATCAACTCTTTCCAACGATCTCTCATACCAAATTTTCCAAGAACACCGAACTACGAAAACTCTATAGTTAACATACTTATACGCAGAAAAAACTTCACCAAGCTGCTGTCGGGTACAAAGTCCATTCACTGGATATTCTGCTCCTGAAATAGAGATGAAAAAGATATGCAGACTTTTAAGCAAGGCAGCTTGATGGGCTTTGGTACTATCGAGCAAAGATGTAGTAGAGAAACTCTGGAGCTTTGTCAAGTTCTATGGATATGAAAATAAAAGTGGAGGCTTGGTTAGATATGTTATTCTATATAGTGTAACTCTGTCAAAATCCTTTAGATTTGGTGCTCTCTCCCTGCGCCCCTTTGGTCTTTTCGAAATTTCAAAAAAGTGGGCATTGTGTTTTACTCCCTCCAAAAAATCAGTAGTGTTTACTCCTTCTGAATTGGGAACATGCCTACCAAATCAGAATCAAGTTATGAGTGAACTTGGGTTCTTTAAGATAAACAATGAATGACACGTGAGGTATTTTGGAGTAAAATTCAAAAAGAAATTTCTTTCTAGAATGTTCTATTAGGTGTAGTTTCTTTTTTTCTTTTTTCTTTTTTCTTAATCTGTACATATAATACTTAGGTGAAGTGGTTCCTTGCACAGTATTATATAATTTTTATTGTCTGGCACAGGCGTAAATAGTGCTGTCATAGCTATTTACTTTGTGTCCTCTTCTTCTATCTTTTCATTTTTATGTTATATTACTTTGGTTTTTCATTTAGGTTGTGTAGTTTTTTCCTATTTATTTTTCTTTTTATTTTCTTTATACTTTTTTGTTTTCTGGCAAAATTCTGCTGCTCGAGAAGTTAGAAGAAGAGGGTTAAAAAGTAGGCAGTTATGACAGGGAAAACTCCAATCAGTGATTCAGGTACTCTAAATCTATTGAGAGGAAGGGTCTTCTATAAGAGAAATGTTTGATATAGCAGATCACATTTAAGGATCTTTAGGACACCTGGGTGAGCGCACTTTAATATATTAATCTCAAAAGTAGGTAATCATGTTGTACTGGTATTACATAATTGATTAAAATAAAATTTGCGGCATGGCTGCTGAATTTCAAAAAAATAATATTTATATTTAAAATTAGCTTTTCAAGTTCATGGATTTTACTACTTAATTTCATTATTTTCGGTAAGTATAAAAATATTTATTAATATAAGAATTTAAATAAGCTGTCTAATTTATGTGGATAATTTTGTTTAAGAAATGTTTATTACTAATACTTTTCTTTTTTTTGATCAATTCAAGAATCAAAGAAGTCAGCGTGGAGTTTCTGCAGAGTGTATCTGCTAATGCTTTTCTTTCTTCTGATTTTATCCAATTACTATTTAATTTTATTTTATACATATTAATTTTGGTGAGTGTAGATATTTGTTGGTATAAAAATTTAAAATGAGCTTTTCAAATTTATGAATATTCATTTTTTCTTTAGGAAGCAAATATAAAAAATATTTTGTCTAAGTATTCAAAAAAGTTATTTAAGTTCATTAAATTTATAAATATTTGCTATTTAATTTCGGTTTATTCTCTTATTTTAGGAGATAAAAACAAAGAACACTTATTGATCTAAGGATTTAAAATAAGCTATTCAAGAATATTTTCATTTTATATGCATTAATTTCGGTGAGCATAAAAATATTTAAGAATTCAAATAAGATATTTAATTTATTTAATTTCATGAATATTTACTATTTAAATTTAATTTTGTCTACAATAAATTAGTTCGAATATAAAGAACATTTATTAATCTAAGTATTTAAAATAAGCTATTCAAGCTCATGAATATTTTTATTTCATATATATTATTTTTTGGTAAGTATAGAATATTTATAATCCAAAAATTTAAAATAGCTAGTCAAATTCACGAATATTTATTATTTAATGTTATTTTATTTATGTTATGGTATTCTAGATGAATATAATGAACATTTATTAATTCAAGTATTTAAAATAAGCTACCGTATATTCTCGAAAATAAGCTACTCTGAAAATAAGCTACACCTGATTTTTTTCAAAAATCTCAAAAAATGCATTAGCAGTTGCTACATATAAACCTTTTTTTTTACTAAGTAAACTTCAAAAGTTCGATTAAATAAAGTTGTTCAGCATATCAAAATACACCATATAAAAATTTGGTGTTATTTGGAATACTTTTTATTAGTACATTTTTCAATTTTTTCAAAAACGCCTATACGGCTATTCCATGTTTTTTCGTGTAATTTTTGGCCCAAAAAAGAGGATGTTTAAAGTAGAGGCAACTCATATTTAATAATTTTTTTAATTAACTTTAGGATTAGAGTTATACATAAGGACGAAAGCATTTCGGGTTCTTAAAAGACGAAATTGTTTTTGACTTATTTTACTTGAAAGATGAAATTATTTGATACTTTTTTTGAAAAGACGAAATTATAAGAAACATATCTATATAAATTTTATTTGCTCTTCCTTATAAAAAATTTTAATTTTTTTTAATGAAGACGAAATAGGCCTTTTTTAAAAATCAATTTTGGTGGCATCACTAGTTAGGGTCATTCTATATATACAGTCAACTCTCTCTAATCTGAACTGCCGAGACTGCTTTTTTTTATTATATAAAAATTTGGAAGAGTTCAGTTTTCAAAAAGTTATATATGGCTTATCTGAACTTTATAATAAAATTTACAAATGTTCTAGAAGATTTTGTTTGGTTTAGAGAGAGTTTAATAGTGTTCAGCTTAGAGAGGTTCATATTAGAGAGAGGCAACTATATATAAGCAAAATTGCTTTTCTGACATTTTTGATTAATACATTGAAGTAAGGTTTAGACAGGACCCCAAAATATACATAGATAGATCAGATATAAGTTTGCTTATTTTTGAGGTTTTTTATGCAGATCATTTTTATTTATAGTAATTTTTTGCTTATTTTTGAAGTTTTTCTGCAGATCTTTCTTTTTTAGTAACCCTATAATTAACCTAACCTATCTATATATATTTTGGGGCCCTGTTTAGACTGCTATTTTTGTATTTTTCAGTTTTTGTTTTTATTTTTTGGTTTGTTTTGCTAGTGATTATCAAAACTCTATAATTTGATTGACAGTTGATCACATGATTTGCCTCTGCTTTAAACGTCCCCAAAAAAAGGTAGCTGATTTTTGGGAATTATGGTAATCAAAAGTTAATAAAATTTACTTGTAATTTTATATGTTATTTTCAATATCCAAAAAATATTAACCTAAGAAATTAAATAGATTTGTATGTATTAATATTTATATTATTAAAAAAATGTAATTTTTATTGTTCAAATATGTAGTTTCTTATTGTAAATTAACAGATTTGCTGTAGTAAATAAATAAAGTTATTGTTATAATATTCATTAATATTCTTTGCTTTTACATGACTAAATAATTTTAGATTTTTTTTTTTGCTTTATGAACGATTTAAATTTTTGCTACATATTGATATTTTATTGATTTGTTAGCCAATTATAGTTGTTCTTTTTCTGACCAATCACGGATAGGATCACATGATTTGCCCCCACTTTAGATGACCCTCCCAATTTTTCGAATTGTTAACTTATTAGTCAACATATAAGCTCGCATGTCCACCTTGCTGGCTTCAATAGACATTTTAGTCTTTGGTTGTTTATTTGTTGGGACTATTGAGGACTCTGAATAATTTATGTAAGGTTATATTTGAGCATCATAGTAAAAATTTTTTTGGTTAGCACTTTTGGTTTGGTATATATAAGCTGCATTTCATACATTAGATCAAACTTTTACATATTCGCGGATTTTTGAAATTTATTATTAAAAATTCCAAAAATCTTTAACAGTGAATAACTTTTGTTCCACTAGTTCGTTTTTGATGAAACAACTAACAAAATGTTCACATTGATGAGATGATTCTAATGAATCCAAAATCATTAAAATCCAATAACTGGATTCAGAGATCATTAATGATTTGTGTCACTTTAGATATTTAAGAATTGCAAAAAACCAATCTTTAAATACCTAAAGTAACACAAATTCTCAACAATCTCTGGATCCAGTGATTAGATTTTAGCGATTTTGGGGTAATAGTAAATTCCAAAAATCTACAGATATGACCCACTTTTAACTTTTTTTAAAATACAACATCTCTAAAAAAAACAAACTTACGCTTACTAAAAAAAAAAAAACAAACAAAAAAAAAACATACTTACACTTACTAAAAAAAAATTGAACTTATACTTACTAAAATAAAAAACCAAAAAAAAAACCAAAAAAATGAACTTATATTTACTAAAAAAAAAAAAGTACTTATACATGCTAATAAAAAAACCAATTTATACTCACTAAAAAAAAAAAGAGCTTATACTTACTAAAAAAAAAAATGGCCTTATAGGACTCCGAAGAACTCTGATATAACACAGATGTTACTAAAAAAAAAAATTTTGAATAGAAATTTATCAAATATTGCATTTTTATATAGTAAATTTTTTAAATTTTGGCCTATTTTATATGCATATTTGGCTGATATTATACAAACTCAGATCTAAGTTGTATTAGAGTTCTTTGGGGTCCTGGCCTTATGCTCATTAAAATAAAAAAAAAAAAAAAAAAAAAAAAAAAANAAAAAAAAAAAAAAAAAAAAAAAAAAAAAAAAAAAAAAAAAAAAAGTTCAAAATTTTTTAAGCTTATTTAATTCATAAACTAATGTAAATCATAAATAAATATACTACAAAATATAAAAAAAACTTAAAAAAAAAAGCTGTCTTGATTAATTTTTATTTAATTTTTACATTTTTCTGATTTTTGCTTTTTTTCAATTTTTATATTTATGCCCTGAATTTTTCATTAGCACATTTCAAATATAAGCTCTATAAAAATTACTCCCATTAGGGCACTGCCATTTATTAGGTAATATTTTAGGAGGTGGGAGTCAAAAAAATCTTACCTTAATTAAATTTGAATGGCTAAAATTCTATTTATAGACCTTACTTGAGAGTGGGGAGAGTAAGCCTCTATAGTAAATAGATATTAGATAAGGTAATAAATGTCAACGTCCTAAGGGAAGTGACAAAAATTAAGTGATTTTTTAGAAGGGGAGAGGGTAAAAAAAGTTGAAATTATATTTAATATCAGCAAATTTTATATATAGATATATATATCAGTTACTAACCGGTCAAATATATATCGATACTAAATACCCCTGCCGATTTCTATCAATAGTGATAGTAATTGATATATATTTGATATAGATATTAATCAATATATATCTTATCAGATATTTATCGATTACTATTTATATCAGATAAATATCGATTACTATCACTATCGATAGAAATCGGCAGAGGTATTTAGTATCGATATATATCTATAATAGTTAGTAATTAATATATAACCAATATATTGATAGTGATTATAATCGATACATATCCATGATAGTTAATAATCGATATATAATCAATATAAAACAATTAATATTTTGATAATAAAAAATGGGGTTATTATACCCAATTATACAGTACATATAATGAATTTAATTAATTTATATTGCAAAATCGGGTTTGTAATTTATTTAATATTATAATATATATATAGAATAATGTGATTTTTATTTACATATACATATATTATCAAATAGCAAATACTACCAAGTAAACTACTTATTCTAACTTCTACTTCTAACCCTAACTAATTATAACTAAACACCCTAACACTAATATTAACTAAATACCCTAACCCTAACTATTCTAAATAACAAAATTCTAAAACAGTATCCACACGATTACTATATAACAAAGATTGCATTGTACTAACAAAAATGATTTAACACAAGCGACTAAACTAAGATGAAAGCCAACATAAAACATCATACAAAAGAAGTAGCAAAGAAAACATATGGAAGAAAGTACCATTGAATTCTACAAGAACACCGTCGCTTCACCACAAGAACGCGTACAAGAATACCATAAGAATGCTATAATTCACAAGAACGCGTACAAACACACCATCAATTCACTTCAAAAATGCTGTTAAGTTATCACAAAAAAGTCATGACTTTACTTATCACACGTCAAATCATCACAAGAATATTGTCACTTTACTGCAAGAACGGCTGTCGAATTACTACAAGAACAGCGGTACTTTACCACAAAAACGCCGTTATTCACTACAAGAACATCGTCATTTTACCGCAAGAATACCGTTGTTTCACTGCAAGAATAGTGTCGCTTCACTAGTGCTTTACTGCAGGAATGACTTCAAATACCGCAAGAATGACTTCGAAATACCACAAAAACGCTGCCAAATTACTGCAAAAAAAACAACAAAAGTATTAGTTATAATGATAACAAAAAAAAGAAAAAAAAAATATACTAAAAAAAATACTTATCTTTATGTAGATTCGAGCAACCTATTTTCTTGCCGATAATAATTCAAAAACGAATGTACATCCATAAGGCAGTTGGGAGATCTCCACTCTACAATTCTTCTAATCCGTTTAGAGTCCTAGGATTTTCTAGAAAAAATAAATAAAATATAAATAAATAAATATAAAAAATAAGAGTTTATTTATATATACTCTAAGGTACATGTACTCCATTATGTGGGCTATAAAATTTAAAATCAGGTGTACCGTTCATGATCAGAAAAATTCAAAATAAACGTTCGTTTTGACAAAAATTGCTTATTTCGCAAGAAATAGCATACTAAACCACCTTCTGTGCATTAATAAAAACTTTTCTTTGAGCAATTTTACTAAATAATAGCCAAACCCAAACCCTAACCCTAACATAGTTCTCATTCTAACCCTAACCTATATCAGTATTACGGGTTTTGTAATATTGTATAATCAAAACAAAGGGTACAAAAAATTTAATGTACCTGTAGGGTACATTTACATTAATTCAAAAATTAAATAACAAGTAAAAAAAATATAAAACAAAAAAAAATAAATATAAAATAAAAAAAATAAATACTATATAAATGAAAAAAAATAAATATAAAACAAAAAAAAAATAAATATACAGTAAAACGAAAAAAAAATAAATATACAGTAAAACGAAAAAAAAATAAAATCGAAATAAAGAAAAAAAATAAAATTGAAATAAAGAAAAAAAATAAAATTGAAATAAAGAAAAAAAATAAAATCAAAATAAAGAAAAAAAAATAAAATCAAAATAAAGAAAAAAATAAAATCGAAATAAAAAAAAAATAAAATCGAAATAAAAAAAAAATAAAAATCGAAATAAAAAAAAAAAATAAAATCGAAATAAAGAAAAAAAATAAAATTGAAAAAACAAAAAAAATAATATCGAAATAAAGAAAAAAAATCAAGGATCAAAATAAAAAAAAAGATCAAAAAAAACCAGATTTAGTACGGTCCAGTACGTTACGATATGAGATACTATATAACGATAATCTATAGCGATAAATATCCATTAATCACTATATATCGGTTTCAATTAATACGATAGAAATCGATTAATAAATATATAGCGATTTATTTTTATTTACGCTATTTATCGATTATAGATATATATCGATATATAACTAGTTTATTGATATATATTATTAATTTTTAATCAATATATATTGATATTTATCTATATGAAAAATTTCCTGATAAAGAACCTAACTATATATATACTAAGGAAGAGGGAGGAGGGTAGGCCTCTGATAAAAAATAATCAGGTGATTAATGACACAGCCAGTGTTGGAAATCTTATGTTCTCATGTTCTCATGAGAACATCACTTTTAATTTGAGAACATTTACAAAATTTTAGATGTTCTCTATTAAATTTTTTTTGAGAACATTAAGTTTGAAAAATATGTTCTCTATGTAAATTATAAAAAATTATTTTATTAAAATAGTAGTTTAAAATGATTAAGTTTATAAATATTTAATTGATAGTTAGATAATATATAATTGATTGGTTTATCTATTCCTAGTTTGGTACAATATAGTTGATAGCTAGCTACCTTATTATATATATTTATTGCCAGTGGTGATCATTACTAGTTATTAACAATATGTAAATTAAAAAGATTTTGCTGAAATAAAAATTAAAATTTGATTAGTATTAGGTTAGAATTAAGAACTAAAATGGGGCAGGGGCCAAAATTTTACAAGAAATTTTTTTTGTTAAAGCCTCAAAGGTGATTTTATAGACAAATTTTAAAGATACAAACATATACTTGTGATGATTACCAGTGGTAATAAATAGCAAACTTCTAATATTATTAAATGAATACCAATTATATCAATATTTAATATAAATTTTTAGAGAGCTAAACTTACTATGATAATAATATAATTCTTATAAGAAAATTACTTAACAAATCTTTAGTTATTATGATTTATAACTTTAGTACTATTTTTTAAAATTTTATAGTGAAAAATTTTTGAATCTATAAATTCACTAAATTTATCGTAGTGAATAAGAATAATATATTAAATATATTATATTTATTTATTTAAATATTTAAAAGATGTTAATGGCTTATTTAAAAGTAAATATACAAACAAGGTCAGACCAATAACATCTCCAATAATATATAAAAAGCCTCGAATATTAGATTTTTTTTTAAAAAAATAGAACTCATAGTTTTATTTTATAAATAGTTTAGCTTTGTTTATATATTTTAATTAAATAAATTAGATTTTTTAATTAAAAAAAATTAAAAAATAACTAAAAGAAGCATAAAAGTATAAGTATAAAAGAGAGAATAAAAAAGTGAAAATAAGAGTGAGAAAGAAAGAGTAAGAGTGAAAAAGAGTGTGTGTAAAAAAAAGAAAAAGAGAAAGAAAAGAGAAAAAAAAGAGAGAAAAAAAGAAAAAAAGAAAAAAGAAATAAAAAGATAGAAAAAAATTTTTTTATATTTGAGAACATAAAAAAATTTCTGAGAACATTAAATTAAATAAATATGTTCTCATGAGAACATAAATTTCAAAACAGATTTCCAACACTGGACACAGCCCTAAGCAAAGCAAAATATATATAATTTTATATTGAATCTATGAAACACATTAATGCACTTTCGTGTATTAGATTTTTTTTTTAAAAAAAAAAAGAGCCAATAGTTTATTTTATATTTCATTTTAATTTCATATTTTACACAAATAAATTTTTATAATATAATATAACAACATTTAGGATAATTTTGCTTGTTAGAATTGTAACCCTAATTCCGATTTTATTATTATTCAAATGCCTTTTTCCCATCTTTGATAATGCCTATACCCCATTATTATTTATCGTTATCCCATTCTGGTACAAAAATGTGCATTGCTTTTAGATTTTTTTTTAAAAATAATATTTGATCTGCTAAATTCAGATCTAAACTTGTTCTTTTAGAACTAATAAGATTTCTGGCATTTGAGAACAATTGTTCACTTGATACTGACGTCGCAGGAATTGTGGGATACTTTTGGGCTATTTTAGTAAGTTTGTGAAATTTTGATAAATATGCTTTCCACTAGTCTAAAGGATTTTCAGTGTCTAATACTAATGGTAATGACAAATATTTGAAAATTTCATCAAGATTTTGTAGATCTGATACTGTCTTGTCTTTTTTTTGCCTTTTCATTAGATGTTTTTGAAGGTATTCTTTATGCAATCGTGTTGCAGATTCTGTATTAGATGAAGATAATTCAGGTGCTTGTTACTCTAATGCACTGAATTCATCATGAAGCCTTTGAATAATTAGTTGCTTTTCAGAGTCAATCACCTAGGAAATCTAAATCTTTGTAACATGGATCTAATAAAGCTGCTGCCAGACCCCAATAGTAGATTAATGCTTCATAAATATTCTTTTTAACTTCTTCTAAAATGCCTGTTGTATCTAAAGGAACTTTAATTAAAAATTTTTTTTTTTGTGATATTACTTATAACCTCATTATCATTGAAATCAATAGTGTATTTCTTTATCTTCCAAGCCAAACACAGTGTTCTCATCCAAAAACAGAGCATTAGGGCACTGACATTTATTACCTAATATCCAGTTACTATAGGAGCTTACCCCCACCCCTAGGTAAGATCTATAAATAGAATTTTGGCCAATCAAATTTAACCAAGGTAAGATTTTTCTTGACGCCCCACTCCCTAAAATATTACCTAATAAATGTCAGCGCCCTTATTCGATGCTAATGCTTTATCTGCTAAATTAAATATCATTTATTTAATACTTGAAATGACTTTACTTAACATTATATACGTATTTCTTGAGAATTCTTGTGTTACCTTCTCAAATGGTATAAGCAAATTGATAAGTTGATCTAGTAAGTCCCATTCATCATTTGAAAGAAGGATTCATTTTAATTTTTTCTATTTTTTTTAACCTCCCAATCAACTTACGTATATAGATTAGCTTGAAGCTAAATAATTATATCTTTTAAAAAAAAAAACGATCACAAGCATAATACATAGAATTTTAGCAAGTGGATACGTCTTGAATGTAGTGTTATGAATCAAGTTAAGAATATAATTAATTTGTCATTAAATATTTTTAAAAAAACAATAGCAAATCAATTATTGTAACAACTGTACTTTTATGAAATAATGTTTATCTGCGTGTTATTTTAGATATATACACATTAATTAGAGTATGCACTAATTAAAGTATGCGCATAGGTATTATTTCAAAGCAAGGATAGATTTTTTTTTAATAATCTATTTTTCCAAATTACAACCATGTATATTATATATAAGTAGCTATGCAAAGAAAAATTGGTACTTATATCACAGATACTATATGCGCATTATTTAGAGATAGCCTCGCATACAGTTTTAGGTAGGCACAATTTTTTAAATAATGCTCATACCTATTTTGTGAAAATACGGTAATAAATTAATTGGTTAATCGTTTAGTTAGCTGAGTTAACAACTAATCGATTAATAGTTTTGATCCAACTATTAATTAATTAATTGTCAACTTAGCTAACTAAATGATTAATTTATTGATCCATATTACTACCTAAATGCAATGCAAAACATCCATATAGCAGGATGCCGAAGAACTCAGATACAACTGAAATCTGAGTTTGTATAATTTTAGCAGTATTAATTTCCTTTTTTAGAGTCAGCTAAAAGGAGTGAGTTTTGATTGTTTACATGTACGATATCGATCACGTGAATGATTACTGATTTTGCATATCGATCATGTGCATGAATATGACCAATCACATTTCACTAAAACTTAATAATTTTTCGTTAATAAAAAAAATAATAATTTTCGAATAAAAACGATAAAAAAAAAAATAACTTGCTCCGATAATTTTTTTATATCAAGAACTACTTGAAAAATAAATCAAATATGATTTTTATTTTTATTACTTTGTTAAATTAGATACTATATTATAATTCTATAACAATAACAATATCTGTTCCACTAGCATCACCAATCTCTGCAGATTTTTAATAATAAATAAATGGCTTATGTTCATCTTTTTCAACTCCAATTCCTTTATCATAACAATATCCAACCTGAAATGTTCTACTAGCATTACCCATTTCTGCAAATTTTTGATAATAAATGAATGCCTTATGTTCATTCTTTTTAACTCCAATTTCTTTTTCATGACAGACACCAATTATTCATTTCTGCAGATTTTTGGTAATAATTGAATGCTTTGTGTTCATTCTTTTGAACCCATTTACTATAACGATAGCAACTCACAAGAATGATTTGAATCGTGGGTTTGATCATCTAAGCAAAAATTGATAATATTTACTGGATTTTGCTTTTTTTTTATTAAAAATTATTCTAATGTTTCAAAAATGGATTAGAATTTTTGCCTTTTAATTTTTTTTATTATAGAGATTACACATTTCTTTAACAATTTTATTTAGAAAACATTTATAAATGATCTTTTAAATACAACTGGGTAATATTGTTGGTTATTTGAGAAATATCTGATGAACTGTCAATTTTTTTGAATATATTATTGTAATTTGACATTTTGACACAAGAAAAGAATAGAGTTTGAAATGTAAGTTATGTATTACATTGTGCAATGTACTGTACATACGTACAATTTATATACTTTTAGATGCTACATAATACAACTAGTTTATAATATAGTATTTGTTAATAACAAATCTTAATTCCATTGGCTCTATTGGCTCCATTGGTTCTATTGGTTCCATTGGCTCCATTGGTTTGCAATTTTTTAATGGAGTATATCCATTGCCAACCCTGCCTCCAGTCTAGCAACAAAAGCCTCTGCTTTCTTTAGCACTACCTCTTTCTTCAACACTCCAATATTTTTTGTGCATTCTTTCAGTTAGCCCATTCATAGCATGTCATCTATTTTCTGCTTGTTTTTTTTCTTCACTTCATCCTAATACCTCCACAGTTACTAATTCACAACGTTCATACACTTCAAAGCCACTCTCTTCAAATGTTTCTTGAAATGTTTTCCAGGCTTCAGTAGTTAATAATTGGTTAGTACTATAGGTGTGCTCGTGAAATATATGTTTGCATAGCAATAGATATCTAATATGGAACATGCAGCAACAATTCAACAAAGTAAGCCCTGGCATACCTTTACCCTTTGCTAATCTATCAGTTACTGCACAAGCCTCCTTTACAAGCATTAGTTGCATGGGGTAAGGGAATTTACAAAATTTCTTTAACGATTTTGTTATCAATTCCATAAACTGATACTTTTTTTGAGCGAAAATCAAAAGTGACAGCTTCGGCATTGTTTTTTTTTTAAGATTGAGAGCAACAACCTTATGAGCTGCACCAATCAGCCCGTGCAAGTGAGATGTTGTCCTTTTTAACTCACAGTGAAAAGACTTCAATGCATTGGTGAATGTTACCTAAAGTAAGAGTGGGGAATGCCGTCGTGTCCAAAAGGCCCACTGGTAAGTATTTTTTGCATAGTTTCATTAAATATAGTTTTGAATAGCAGGGACCGGACAAGTTTTAATAGCTTCCTGAATAAGTTGTTCACATCCTATTTTTGTGTTCTTATTCATAGCCATGACTGTAACTTTTAGAGTTCCATCTTCATAGATTCTTAAAATCTATGTATGCAACAAATGAACGATGCAAAATAAAATATCACACCTTTGTTTATCTGCGCTATTGCCGGGAAAGGCTTGCTTTATACTATTAACCTTGGTACTACTTTGGTCAATTAAAATATGTTGGGTGGTCCAATAGCAATATTTATTTCAGATTAATTGTAGTGCTTTTGCGATAGTTAAGCTATCCTCAGAACATACAAAAAAATGGAATCCGCTTTCCCAATATTCATGATCATTGCAAATGTATAATATGAAAAGCTTTCAGTTATGTTTATTCGTTTTATGAGTAGAGTCCATTAATATAAGCCAGCCATGGCATTGAAGCTTTTCTATTTGTCTAGGATTTATAAAAACTACACCCTCCATATGTTTTACCTTTCCTCTTTCTGATCTTTGAGAAACATGATAATATTCGGTATAATATCTTTGACCTTCCAGGTACGACAATATCTCTGATATGTCCACTCTTAAGCTTGTATTACCTATCAAATGAATTTTCATAGGTCCTTGAATTTTATATTTAATATTCGACACCTCTTTTCGCCTTAAATATTCAATACTATTGCCTAATTCTAGTGCATTTTTCCCATATTCTTTGACTGCACTAGTAATTGCCGCGGGTTTATAATTCTTAACTGCCTCGTTTGTAACTAAAGTCCGAATAGCACTCAAATGCTTAAGCATATCACTTTCGTCTAATGTATGTGTGTGATCTGGTGAATTTTTGAATCGTTTAACCAGGACCATTCTGGTGAAAGTGGACCATGTTACTTTAATTTTTGCTTCACAAGCACCAGCTAGTCGAACCTTAGTTTTCCTTTGCTTATCATCTGGAACACCTTCTTGACGTGTACTTGAGTTTCAATGTTTTATCAAATAGCAAACATAAATTTTCCAATAATCACTATTTTGAAGTTTATTCAAACTGAATTGAGTCCATATATTTGTGACCAAAGGCCACAAGTTGTTATTGAACTCTTCATTCAGTACTTCAAAAGAATTCGTTACGTTAAAAAAAAGAGAGCATATCTTATTAATAGTATTATTACTATTATTTGAGGTGTTGATTTCGTTCTCTTTGTTTATAATTATTAAAAAAAAATTTCTTCCAAAAAAAAAGGTAAGCAACCCGCTTTCTTTTCGTTTGCTTTCTCAAGGTCCTTTGTTATTAAATTTTTTTTTTTGCTTGTGTATTAAAAAAAAACTGAAGTAAATCAGTTTTCTTTTGACTTGTTCTTTCAGTTATTTTTTACGATATACGTATATATATATTTTTTACTTTTTGTTGTTAAAAAAAATATAAAAAAATAAGATAAAGTCCTTTAAAAAAAAAAAAGGTAAAACCGATACTTGTTTTTCGATAAAAAAAATGCAGTACCTACCGGTAGATAAACAAAGATTTGCAGACTATTCACATAATCGATGTTGTATTACCTTCTGCATAGACTCGCTCTGACCTCTAAAAAATATATAAATTGTACGTACGTACAGTACATTGCGCAATATAATACATAACTTACATTTCAAACTCTATTCTTTTCTTGTGTTAAAATGTCAAATTACAATAATATATTCAAAAAATCGACAGTTCATCAGATATTTCTCAAATAACCAACAATATTACCCATTGTATTTAAAAGATAACAATTTAAAAGATCATTTACAAAGTTTTCTAAATAAAATCGTTAAAGAAATATGTAATCTCTATAATGAAGCAAAATTGAAAGGCAAAAATTCTAAATCTATTTTTGAAACGTTAGAACAATTTCTAATAAAAAAAAAGCAAAATCTAGTAAATATTATCAATTTTTGCTTAAATAATCAAATCAAACCTACGATTCAAATCGTTCTTGTGAGTTGCTATCATTATAGTAAATGGTTTCAAAAAAAATGAACACAAAGCATTCAATTATTACCAAAAATCTGCAAAAATAAATAGTTTTTATAGAGTATATTTCATTGGTGTTTGTCATGAAGAAGAAATTGAAGTTGAAAAGGATGAACATAAGGCATTTATTTATTATCAAAAATCTGCAAAAATGGGTGACGCTAGTGGAACATTTTAGGTTGGATATCGTTATAATGAAGGAATTAGAGTTGAAAAGGATGAACATAAGGTATTTATTTATTATTAAAAATCTGCAGAGATTGGTGATGCTAGTGGAACGGATATTGTTATTGTCATAGAATTATAATACAGTATCTAATTTAACAAAGTAATAAAAATAAAAATCATATTTGATTTATTTTTCAAGTAGTTCTTGATATAAAAAAATTATCAGATCAAGTTATTTTTTTTTTTTATCATTTTTATTTGAAAATTATTATTTTTTTTATTGACGAAAAATTATTAAGTTTTAGCAAAATGTGATTGGTCATATTCATGCACATGATCGATATGCAAAATCAATAATCATTTACGTAATCAATATCGTGTCGTGCATGTAGACAATCAAAACTCACTTCGCTTTAGCTGATCTCCTTTTTTAGAATCATCTGAGTTGTATTAGAGTTCTTCGGGGTCCTCATATAGCCAAGATTTTTTTGCACATTTTCTAATCTCTCGATTTATTTTTGATACTGAAAAAATTGAATTAGCCTTTTTGTATGTGCTACTAGAATTTCTGCAGGTACTAGACCTTTTCCAATTGCCAACTGAAGTGTATAGGCTGTACATGAAAGGCGTTTGATTTTTTTTGCATTCATCTTTCTGGTTTAATAAAGGGGAAGGCTGAAATCATATTTTTTCCATTATTAGTAGTGATTGATATTATACGATTCTCAAGATTCCAAGCATTAATACACTTGTAGAGCTCATCAGCTATAACTTTACTAAAGTGTGAAGCAGGCACATATTTATTTTCTAATATTATATCTTTAATTTCGAAATTTGGCATAATCCAAGTAGCAGTAATTCCGAGGTATCCATGCTTGGCTCTGCTTGACCAGAAATTCATAGTAAGTGAAATATTTTTTATAGTTTGACTAAAAAGATTTTTTAAATTTTCTTTATTATAGTTATAGCTTTTGACAATCATGGTTCTAATGTTTTTTCTCCTGGAATAATAAAAGAAGAATCAAATTCAGCCATTTTTTCTTTGTATGCTTTATTAGTAACTATGGAGAGCGGCTGATTTGTAAGTAACATCCATTTTAAGACTATTTCTTCATGTTGTTTCTGAATATGGATAGGATGTGGATGAGCATTTCGTACAAAATCAGTAATTTTGAAGTCTCGTGGCTAAAAGTTTAATTTTTAACCTTTTTATTAAATTTGTAATTAGTTCTTCTATTTGTAATTACCTTTTTTAGAACTTTAATATAGTCTTGTGAAACAATTCTATGGCTGTCTCTAAGATGTACAATAAGGTTTCCTGTTGGACTTTCTACATTTTTATATGGTTGGCCACATTTAATCCCATCTTCATTCACAATTTTACAAACTCGTATCTCTTTGCCTTTATCATTTTTTGTTTTTTCAAAGTATTCACAAGTAAATAATAGTCTTTTATGTTTGTATTTCCTTTTATTTTAGGGCTCTTTTTTGGATAGAATAAAAAGATAAAGCTATTAGTTATTCTAGAACCTTTAACTTATTATTATTTCTGTTATCTTTTTTTTTATTTTCTGAAGATATTGTAGGAGCATCGGATATTATTTAGTACTAGGTTTAGTAGTCGCTAATAAATTAAAGGTCTCAGTTGAAGTTCCTGAACTTTCTGCAATTTCAGGGTTATTGTCAGGATAATAGTCATCAGGATAATAATTATCAGAATAATCATCAAAATCATCTTACTTTGTTGTTTAGACCAATATTCAAATATTAACTTAATGTTAGGTTTTTATACTTAGTGTATCAGATAGAATTATTACTTAGCAAAATGCTAAAAATTTTATTTATGAGAGTTATTTATAAATCGGTTATGACTACTATATAATTTACACTTGCTCGCACATTATTTCAGGTATGTGTGTATACCAATTTGTATTATTTTTGAAATAAAAGGTTAATTTGAATCTGATATTCCTAAAATAATATGCATTTGCACTTTTAATATTGTCGCCTAACCTGCTAAAGAATGATTTTTAAACAATCACATTAGCAATGCTATTAATCAACTAATCCCTGATCACTACATCAAGATCATAGGAGGATTAATTAATAATACTCAGATCTGTATATGAATAAGCAGAAACAAAGTTTCCACTAATCACCAATGGATCAGAATATTATTATCAGTATTAATAAATTTTTTTTTAAGATATATATATGATTTGGAATTAAGAAGAGACAGCTTATGCTAAATAGTATTAAAAAAAGTAAATATGAGGCATTACAATCAGCTGCTGTACATGGTTCACTAATAAATTCAAGATATAAGATTTAAAAACATTTTATTCTCAATAATATTTTTTTTTTTTTACAAAAAAAAAAAACTTCTCATAAATTCTGAAATTAGTTGTATCAAAATGTATTATTCAAATAAATATATATTTATACAATTCATTGATTTGTATTAATAATAAGTTATATTAGACTTGCATTATTTTGGCTTATTGTATAACCATGTGCTAAAGATAATTCCTGGTTTCATACTTGAAATTTGTGCTTTGTTTTTTAACACATATTTAAGAATATTCCATTTTTTTAAAAAAAATTTCCTGAAGCACAAACTTTATTACGCACTACAGAATCAAGTTTTAAATATGGATAATTTTATTAGAGTTAAATGCACCTTAAAATTGTCAGTTTTATAATGTAATTATAGTGTAACAATTATTGTAATAAGTTTAAAAAAGTACATATTTATCCAGGATTATAATCCAAATAATTCTCATCCGCAATCTGAGATATATTACAGATCTATCTGCTCAAATTGACAGATAAAGATATCCGCATTTAATCCAAATTGTTAGATCAATTCCAATTTGACGGATTACAGATCAAAGCACTAAACAATTATATCATATTACAAATCACATCAACTACTTAATCACAATTACTAAAAAACAACTTTAATATACCCTACCTATCCTAACCCTAACCCTAACCTAACTAATAGCAAAAACAAAGCTATTTGCTACATATTCTTATATGCCACTTTATTATACTTATTACAGCTTGTCTTGCTTCACTATACAGACAGGGCTTACTTCGCTCACCCTGTAGTTGCTTCGCTTCAGCTGTTGCCTCCGCTTCGCTCGCTTTCTCTAAATATTCAATACAACTACAACTAATCTACTTTAACTTATCCTAACTCTAACCCAACCTAACAACACATGGTGAGAATATTCATTAAACTGATAGTATCAACAGCTATAAAAGTAATTCACCATTCTGATTATAGCAATACTAACGATGAAGGTAAAAAAAGAGATGCACTTGACAGAAGTAGAAAAACCTTTATAAGATGCCAAAACCTAATGTATTTACAATGATGAAATAATATGCTCCAAGAAAACTCTAAGATATTTAATGAATCTAGAAAAAAAATTAAGCATTAGTAAGCATTCACAAGTAAAACAAACAAGTACAAAAATAATACACCCAAGATTTTAAAGACATACTCACAGGAAAACTCAAAATGCACTATAAATGTGAACAAGTATTAATAACACATTCACAACTTAAATATAAACAACGAAATCATGCTTCCCTAAAATAGCTACTATATGGGGCCAGAAATGCCTACCAAAAAGGGGCGCGGTAAATGGCTTTACCAACAACAATGGCATAAGATCATACGAAGGTCAGTGAAATCTCAGAAACACCAATAGCTATAGTCTTAATAATGATAAACAAACAACAACATGATGAAGTTATAATATCCACAACTACCAAAATAACTATAGCAACAATCACTTAACCAAACAGCATTATTCACTATTTAAAAAAAAAATAAGTTAGTAATGAAAAAACACAAAAACACAACAACAATGGAGCCAAGGTTCTAAATCAATGAACTCACCTCTTCACTGCCTCCCTACTGGCAACAAGTTCTGACAAAAAACCTGTGCTCAAAGTTAGCTACCACGAAATTGCACTAATTATGAGTCCATGCCTACAACAGAATGTCAAAATTACACAACCGGAAAAAGAGTTAGCAAGAATGAAAGGACTACAAAATTGCAAAGGGCAAAACACTGGCAAAACCATGCCAATAACAACCATAATAGCTGAAATAACTACTAGTATAGCTTAAAACAAATGTTAGTATAAAAAAAAATGATTATTATGATATCAATCATTACTGATTGTTTATGTGTTTATGTACAGTACCCCATGATCTGGAGTGCACCAAAATATAAATTTCAAAAAGTTATATTTACAAAAATCATAAATTTTTTTTTTGAATTTTAATACTGCCTATAGGTAGCCCTGGAGTTAGCCCTGGCCTATGCGAAGGCCTAACAGTATCTAAAAAAGTTCTTAAATAAATATATTATTTTTAAAAAGAATAAAAGTTGATATAGTTTAGTTTATAATTTAATTTTTTGAAGTAAATGGATTCAAGTAACAAAAGAGTACAAAACAAAAATAGTATAAAATGCCTTACAAATTTTATATACTTTTATTAAATAAGCTGATACAAGAGCTCAACTGTCTTTAAAAATTTTGCTAATCTTTGTTTAAAGTTAGAGAAAGTACTAAAAAAATAGAAAATAGCATTAATCAAATTTTTGAAAAACACAAACTAGGAGTATAACTTTAACAAGGTTAGAACAATTATGCTTTTGAAGTGTTTTTTAAAATATGTTACAAAAATTCTAACAAATAGAATTAGCAAAATCATAAAAGAAAAAGAGATTCTACAAAGACAAATTTTATGAATCTAACCTATAGAAAAGCCAATTTATTATCTTAATACAGTACTAGAAGAAGTAAAAAAAGACAAATATAAGCTATAGATCCTGTGCCAAAATATAAAGAAGGCATTTATCCTGTAAACTTAAATATGTTGCAAAAGGCATTAAACAGAGTTAAAATTTCAAAAATAACAATCAAGTTTATTATAAACCTTTTTATAAACAGAAAACTTAAAGTTATTATAAACTATGGTCTAACAAAAAAAAATTGAAATAAGTAGAGGCATTGATCAGGAGGAGGTTCTTTCATCCCTTTTATAAAGGATTTTTTACAACCCTTTGCTAACCAGAGTTTAGAAAAATAAGAATTTGGAGCAAAATTGATCATTCCAGCTCTGTTAACCAGTTGTTAACCAGAATTTCAATACATTCTGACCAGGAATTTTGGGATCTTCCTGTAAATAAGTTTATCGATATCTATATAAGTGCCAACTCTAACTGCATCAAAATCCATACCCGGCTTTAAGTGTCACTACATTATGTCTTAATTAATTCGAAGCATACAAAGAACCTTTTATTTTCAAAAATTATAAGAATCGTTTGGATTTAAACAAGTAAAATTTTATTAATTTATATTGCTATAAATAATTAACATTTTTGATAAAATAATCATATGATAATAATATTGTGTATATATCGTTTTAAAAAATATTTAAATTTTTTGGTATCAAAGTAAAAATTTTTTTTTTATAATTTGAAAGATTTTATATAAAGTTTGCATAAAGGTTATAAATTATATAACAAGTAATCAAAATTTATTTAGATTTGAATTTTTTTTTTTTTTTATGAATATTCAGATTGAGAGAGACGGATCATAATTCTATCAATGTAAACCATTAATTACCAACTTGAAGCGATATTAATTAAATCATATTTTTTCTTCAACTTTTTTCTTTCGTCGACTATGATTCTTGTAAAAGTACTACTTGTTCTAGCACAACCTTTTGGCCCCTTTAAAAAATATTTTGCATTTATACAAACTAATTTATCAAGTATTCCATGTATACCAGATCCTTTAAATTCTTTTTCATATTTTGAATTGTTTCTAATCTGTGAGAATCCGTTTAGTGAAATCCATGTATCTAATTTTATATGTTCAATTATTTCAATAGATTCTTTATGAAATTTTGAAATTTTATGAAATGTTTTTGATTGAGCTTTATTACTATTAAGTGGAAAATCTGTTGCAAAATAATCATTTTTTATTCCGTATTTTTTCTGAATTTTTTTCACCTCTTTAACTAGTCTCTTGGCACATTGTGGCATCAATCTTGGATTTCCCTGCTCCATTCTCCAATGAATAGCTATATATGGATTCAATTTTTTTATGATGCTCTTAGATTGTTTAATAATATGTGGTGAATATGGAATGACTTTATTGATTATCGGAAACATTTCTTTAGGTGACGTGTTTAATATCATTATTACTTCAGATTCTGTAATCAGTGGAGTTTTTAGAGTGTTTGTAACAAGGTTCAACATTGCTTTGCGGTTGAATTCTTTAATTTTAATCCCAGTATGAAATTCTTTGTAATCAGTGATATTTAGATTTAGATCAAATTTATCTAAACAAAATTTTTTTTTTCTTTCTCTTCTCATTTCAACTTTTTCATAGACTCCCATAACCTTTTCTTTTCTAAATTTTAAAGGATTATGTCTACCATCTTGAATCATCTGTGAGTGTTGCGCAATTGGTTTAATTTTTCTTTCTTTTGTCCATTTAAAAAATTTTTCTTGAGTTATAAATCGAATGTCTGGATACTGTTTTTGAAATGCTTTTATATCATAATAGAAGTAAAATGGATATGGAAAACATGCTTGGACTCTCGAATTACCAACATTTGATAAGACTATCGTACGATTTAAAGAACGAGCCAACTGTGTATAAATGCGAGTATGAATATTGGCACGAGTCTCCTGTTCTGGATGATAATATGGAAATACGAATTTACATGTTTTCTCTTGACAATATTTCATGTTGATCTTTTCATCCTCCGTTAACGGAGCTTCAAATGAAGAAATAATTGTATTTTCTTGTGTAGTATTATAAACATTAAGTATTTTGGGTGATGAATTAGTTGTATTCTCTTGAATAGTATTATAAACATTAAGTATTTTGAGTGATGAATTAGTTGTATTCTCTCGAGTTGTATTATGTTTTTCAAGTGACGAATTAGTTGTATTCTCTTGAGTAGTATTATAAACATTAAGTATATCCTATATTTGAGATCATTAGTTTTTAATATATAATATTTTAAAATATTTAAGAAATGCTTTTTACCTTGGCCGATTCTGTGAATGTTAGTTCTTTCAGTTTTAAGCCAATGTTGGCATAGTTCCATAATAAGAAGCTTAATATAATTATAATAATTTTAAATATGTTTTTTCTTGTCGCAAATATTATCGCAAGGTTAAATTCAGCTTTCATTTTTTATCTATAAATCTTTAATACTTTGATATATGCTATCTTTATTTAATGTTTATATTAAATGGATACTTTTTTTCGAAGAAAAATGTTGTCAGAATAAATATTATTTTATATAATCACATATCACTGATGTTCAACATCACATATATTTTAATCATTTCGCTAGTAAAATTTAGGGTTAAGGTGCTGTTCTAGATTAAGATAAAGGTTTAGTTTTAGGTAAAATTTAGATTAATATAAAGTTTTTTGGGGTACTAATTACTTAGCTAGCTTTTGAGATATTGCGATTGCACTGGTGTGATTTAGTAAAACAGTGGTTTTATGTTTCTTTTTATATTTTTTGCACACAAAAGAGATTTTGTTAATGTAGTGATTGTTAATTTGATAGTTAATTAGGTTCACTGGAGAGATAATTTACCCGAGCTTCCGAAAAAAAGCATTATAAAAAAAATTCTAATTAATTGTGTAGCGATGTCTCGGAATAGCGGTCTGAATAATTTAGAGATGGGCGATTGTCAATACGTATTATTACTTATGAATATTACCACAAAATTTTATTAATAGTAATAATAAGTAAAAAAAAAATAATAAGATATTTGCAAAATAAGCTAGATCGGATTTTAAATTATATCATTCAAGTTGTCATAATAAGTAATAATCAGTCGTAATAAGCAATAATAAGTACTGATAAGTAAAAATACGTTAATAAAATAATTGCCTATCTCTGTCCATCTGATTATTCGGATATCAGAAATATCAGAATTAGACCTCTGTAAGGGATAATCTGCTTTATCTATGATATTTTTTAAATTTTAAATGATTCAATCTTTTCAGAATTATTATAACTATTCGAATTATAATGATTCTATTTTTTCATAATTATAATGAAGACTCAATACATCGTAAATTCGCATAATGATTATACCATATTAAAATGTTTGCTAACCTTTGAAAAAACTATGATTTTATCTATTGTGATTGGATTACATAGTCCTAAAACGTCATTTTGAATTATATATTCATGCCATCAAAAGTGCTGTAGCATATTTAGGTAATTGACTTTCATTAATCTAATTTAGACCGAAAATTCTAATTTGGCCTTAAATTAATTTTCTTTTTGAATCCAAAAAAAAAAAAATAATTTTGGGCTTCATAGTAAATGGATCCAGGAAGTTTCTTAATTAATGGGCGTCTGCGTTTTCGTTAATAGAATTTTGAGTAATTTTGTTTTAATTGCGTTATAAGTGAAGTCACTGCACTAGCGTTCCAAATCGTTAGTTGAAAAACCAACTAATTGGCAACTTTTCAACTAATCGATTTAAAAAAATTTTAAACAACTAATCGATTTATTATTAACTGGTTCGATTACAATTAATTTTTAGTTATCAGCTAGTTATCAACTAGTTATCAACTAGTTATCAACTAGTTATCAACTAGTTATCAACTAGTTATCAACTAGTTATTAACTTACTATAATTTATATTAATCAACTAAACAACTATTATATGATATAACAGAAATCACAACCATTGATTGGTAACTAATAATACTTCTCGGGTTGAGATATATCTGGTATGCATTTTTTTTATTTTAACTTTGCCAGTTTTCAATGTGTTTTACACCAACTGGGTATCCTCAAAGCATAAAGGCATTATTCTTCGTATATAATATGAATTGCTCCGGGTACCAATCATAGAGTCAGTACTTTACTTACAGTTGTCATTTTTCAATTTTCACTGATTAAAAAATGATTCGGGCGATTCTTGACGTAACAGATAATAATAATAATCCCCTGTCGCACTAAGTGTCACTCATGACTACCTTCATCATTATTTTTTACACGTGATTAACCATATTATAATAATATTGTGACCCCACCAAAGATTCCCGGTCTCATATTTATCATCGGGAAACTCTCTTAATTTTTATTTGAATCATTTTCTTTTTTGTATTTTTCACGTTTTATCTAAAGAACTTTAAAAACCAAAGTAAATAGGCACAGTAAAATAAAGCTAAAAAAAGGCACGATATGAGCAAAGTGAAAGTAAGAGTTTGAAAAAAGTTAAACGTAGAAGTAAAAAGCAAAGGCGATAAAAAGATAAAAACAATAAAAATGATGTAAATAAAAAAAAAAAATAAAGCGAAGCCCAAAACTTAGTAAAGCACAATACGAATATAAATATGGGACACGTGTAAAAATAATGGCATGGTAGTCCGATTAACATCTAGTGACACGCTCCTGGGGATTATTTATTTATTTCCTGTGGGGAAATTATAACAGAGTTTACCGATGATCATAGTACGTGGATGGCCCTTCGGGCCATCCATGTGCTATGATCATCGGTTACATATGGGCGGATTTGGGCTGATCCGGGTGATATCTGTGAATAACGTGATTAAGATTTTCAAAAAATAAATAACAAATTACACCAATCAGATAGCTTGTGTGATGTTTTCGAATTATATTATTAAGATCTTCAACAAACGATTAACAAGATTCTATCTTTCCTAGCCAATTAAGAACCAAGGTTAGACGTTGGAGATGAGGTGGAGATGAGGTGGAGATGAGGTGGAGATGAGGTGGAGAGGGGTTTCACCAGTAAAATTAGAAGAAGTAGAATTTAAATCAACATAGTTAATTTGAAGTACATATTTAATAAATATATTTATTTTTTTAATAATAGTAACTTTCTGCGACCAAACAACACTAAAAAAAAACCCAAACAACCCAGCACAAGTAAACGGCCAAACAACACAACAAAAACGACCAAACGATACAAGTATAAAAACAACTTGGGTTTTATTACCACCTTGTTGAATGTACGTTAATTCGCATTGCTAGTAGTACCTAAAGACTCAAAATGCCGCCTAGTTCAAAAACACTTCAAAGTATTTCTTCAACCCGATATTCGCCAACTGAAAACTTACCAAAATGTCATCCTTTAACCCGTTACCCCCTTCAAGAAATTCAGCAACAAAAAAATATACAAACCAATTCCTTAGAAGTTGTTGATAACTATCCAAGCATTCATGTAACTAGATTTGATGGAAATAAAAAAACAAAATACCTTTATAAAATTTTTCGTCTTGGTTATTATCCGCCAAATGTCAAACAAACAGTGCGAAGTTGTTATTTAATCCCTAATGGATATTTAGTTAGTATTAAAATTCGTGGTATAGATATTATGGCCGAAACCCAATATGATTCCAATGACAAAGTAATATATACATTAACTTGGGACGGTTCTAATGGAGAAAAACAATCTGTATCAAGCAATAGATCTGCGAGTAACGTAGCGACCTTATTTTTACAAGTTTGTATTAATAATTTAATAATTACCTTACATGTATATATAGTATTGTATATATAGTATTATACTTACTACGTATTTGTAAATAGAAATTATATAATAATAACAAGTCTGCGCTTTCTGGTGTAATACTTTTTGGATTTGATCTTGAATGTTTGGCAAAAAGACGAATTAATAGTGATAACCAATGTCAAGTTCAAATTCAAACAAATAAACCTTTTCATCAACTTAAATCCGAGTCACAAAAAAAAAAAAGACTTCAAACTTTAGCTTCTGACATTTATAATAGAGTTGAATCAGCACTTAATTTACATAATTTTTATGATTCAAAATTAGCACACGTAGAATTAAGAGTAAATGGATCACCTATTAGATTTCAAGACATAAATTTAAAAAAACCCCAATTACAAATTTTAGATTCAACAGTTCGAGCATGTGATGAGCTTCTAGTTTCTCGTGACGGATATCGTCGACTTGCAGCTGTTATGCCCGAAATGGAGCGTGAATACGAGGTTGAAAAATGTCGACATGAAATAACAAAAACTATGAATGATGTAATTCCAGTTCACACAGTTCAAATAAATTCCTTAACTCCTAATGGGGCTTATCGATTACTTAAAGACATTTTAAATGTTTTAATTTCTAAATTAGCATACGGAGATTTGGCAATATTAAAAGTAGGGGACGTAGTTCATATTAAATTAAGTGGTGATGGACGGCAGGTCGGTAAACACCATAATCATGTAATGTTTACTGCCTGCATATTAAATCAACATGATGCAGTTTTAAGTCCATCAAACCAACATTGTATTTTTCTTTATAGCGGTATAGAACAATATGAATCTCTTCAACAAGCTTTTAGCTTTTTAATTGAAGATTTATTAACTTTAAATACTGAAGGAATTACTGATTCGAATAATAATCATTGGCCAATTGAATTTTGGTTTGGCTCTGACTGGAAATTCATGTCATTAGTACTTGGCATTAAAGGACCAACAGCTGTTCATTTCTGTTTATACTGCAATTGCAAGAATACTGATCGTTGGAATATGGATTTAGATTACGAAAATTCATGTAATACTTTGGGTCGCAAAAATTCAAACCTTTTACCTTTTTTAGAAAATCAACATTGTATTCCAGATGAGTTGCATGTAATGCTTCGAATCACAGATGTTTTATTTGAATGCCTTTTCTTAGAATTATCAACTGAACCTGCATTTAATAGACGATCAAAAAATAATACTGCAACAATTCGGGAGCAAGTTGAGTTAACAATCCATTCTCTTGGTATCAATGTATTCAAATTTAAGGAACCCGAAACTTCAAAAGGAAAATGGCATTGGACATCACTAATGGGGCCCGATAAGTTGGTTCTTTTAGAAAAATTTCCAATTGAATTATTTGTTCCGGGTCAAAGAGGCAAGGATATACAAACACTTTGGCATGAGTTTTATTTTTTGTACCAAACAATGCGTAAGAGTGATCTAACAGATGATGATATCATTAAATTTGAAACTTCAGCACGACAATGGGTTAAAAATTTCTGCCGACCAACAATTGAAACTAAAGAAGGTAAAATTTTACAAGTAGGACTATATCATCGTGATGACGTTACTCCTTACATGCACGTACTCGCATGCCATATTCCAAAATTTATAAAATATCTTAAAACAAAAAAATTAAGTCTACGATGGTTTTCATGTTCAGGTGTCGAGAAAAAAAATCATAACCATGTTCAGTTATTTTATGGCGGCACAACAATGGGTGGTGGTAATTCTTTAAAGTCTGTAGCATATGAAATATGTTCATATGAAAATAGACAACTTTATTATCAAATTAATGAAACACCTCTATCTTATTCTAAAAAAACAATAAATTTTAAACTAAAATAAATTCAGACTACAACTATATTTCGCTTACAAATTTCAAATGTAAACTTCAAAAGTCCATACGCCCATGTATAAGTTCCTTCATTATATTCTTCTTTAGTTGCTCGTTCTTCCCAAAAGAACCCAAACTCAGCTTCGACCGTTTGTTGCGTTTCAGGTTCCTTCTTTTCAGTTGTTACTTTAACCTCACTTCCTGTTTTCGTTTTTTTTTCTCCCCAGCCAGGGTGCGCAAAAATATAGCCGATCTTTTGGTAGCCCTCCTTTCCCTTATATATACATTTATACTTTCGCTGGGTTAACCGGTATTCGAAGCCTGGTTCTTGGTGAAACACATAAAAAAAAAGATTTTCAGGACAGTGTATGGTAAACTGTTTGAATCCTTGGGCCGTTCGGTGACTATGAAGGCGGGACTTTACATTCGCAAGAAAAACTGACCGAAATTGGCACAAGCACCAACTAGAGGGAAGTTCAAACCCAGAACTGTGAGGTACGACACGGTTACATGTGTGTTTTTTTGTTTCATGAGATATTAAAGACCTCCTTGTTGAATAAGTTTTAGAACATAAAAGACAATTAAAAGGTTTAGACGACATTGCTGCACTGATTATTTTTATCAAATTAGTGTAACCATTAAGATATCACTGATCACATTTTTATTAACATTTTTTTTATCACGTAGATCAGCTAAAATCCGCCCATATGATAATTTCTGCTCCCCCAGGAAATAAATAATACTAAACGTAGTACATATTTATTAATGATATTAATAATTTAAATGGTTCTTTTAGTGTCACATGCTTCATTTTTTTTTGAATCGTTTATATATTATATTTAAATCGACCTTTTTTTTTTTTAAATCACTACTGGATATTAGACCTACCATTAAATGATAGGTTAGATAGATTTAACCATTTTTAATCAAGTTTACAGTATATAATCTATTATAGTAGAGCTTGGATCCATTATCTGTTATCATATTAAATTTAACGGATATCCGTCGGATTTTATTATTAAATTTAGTATACAAATCCAAGTTCTATATTGTGATTATATTATTCTGCGAAATATAGGTGAACAATTTACGTCTTTTCAAATTTCTATTACTGTACATAATAATCGAGATGTAAAATAGTATCGAATGAATAATCGAATCAAAAAAAAAATATCCATTCTAACAGCTCATTATTGTTAATGTTAAATAATCATTCTAACTAGCCGTTGGGAAAACATCTACCCGGTTATTAAATTACCCGGATATCCGGATAAATTACTATGTCACACAATTGCAAGTGCAATCACTACTAACAACTTTTGATGATTAGTGTTAAATAATAATTCTAATAGTTTTTTACGATTAGTATTAAATAATCATTCTAAAGCTTTTTATAGTTAACGATAAATAACCATTCTAAAACTCCTTACAATTATGTTAAATAATAATCCTACCGGCTCTTCTTTCGGATAAGCATTTAGTGTTTGGATTAGGATGGTTTGAGATATGGCTCATAATTCGTGAGATATTTGATCAACTTTCATATCAACAAAAGGCGATGTTTAATTGATAGATGTTGCTATAATGAGCTTCTAAATATATATTTTCAAAATTCTTCGTATTGAGTTTAATATACTGTAATATCTTAATAATTTATAATATAAGAACTGAAAAGTACATGTATATAATAGGAATTAGTTAATGGCAGAGATTGCTATAACTTTATGAATAATTAAATCAAAATTAACGACTAAATTTTTATTCATATTATACTATTATACTGTAGATAGATAATATAAGTTCCAGTATTTACAGTACTTAATACATAAGGCACCAGCTCTATGAAAAGCAACTAATTATTTAATTGTCCATGTCTGGTTCAATTTGTAATGATATGTTAAATCTGAAAGTGATACTATATCTGCTTAACGGATTACCACGAAGTCTTAATGCTTTTGTGAAAATACTGTTACAGGGAGAAATGACAGTCCTTTCGAATTTCGATACAAATAGTGAGAAAAAGGCGGCTCGCCAGAGGCGTGACTTGGTGATTTAACCCGATTTAGGATAAACGTGAAGTTTGTATTAATATTGTTTGATAATTTTATATTATAATCCGCAGATTTCTCCCGAAGAAGAGCTAAAACAACCTTCTTTTATACTTTACAAATATTATGGGAACCACTAATCTAACATTATAGAATATTATGGAAGCTACGAGACTAAAATCATACGATATTCTTATCTACGACGCTATCATGCGTATAATACAATAGATTGTATGATTTCTAAATCATTCCGCATGATCGATTATGCACGATTAATTATATGCATTGTCAATCATACGTCAATTATGCATGATCGGATGTCATATGATATGCGGCGCAGCATACTCTAAATGATCAACCGATATTTGAAATGTCATGTTTACCCCGTGACACTCGCCCACACTTATTTTATGCGTTCACGCATAAACTTCCAAGTATTAGTGAGTTTTATTAACTGACATGCCGAGACTGTAATCCAGGCCATGATGTAGGTAACTGGTCGGGAGGTATGAGATGTGGGAAAGAAATGGGAAATAGGTATGAGGTATTGCTGACGTATTCGTGAGAAAGGAATTTGGGTAAAATGCTGAAATTTTGGTTGTGTGGATATGGGGCATAAGGAGAAGTTATATAAGAGAGGAAGGTTGTTCTCCTCTTTTTGTCTTTGCTGCTAGCTCTTCGTGAATTGTTGGCCGATCAAAACTTCTGGGCAACATATAGGCAAATTCTATGAGTTCCATAAGGCTTGTCTTCGATGTAAAGTACCTGGCATAGCAGTCATTGGCATGCCACTATGGCATGCCAATTGAGGCATGCCTATGGCATGCCAAAATCTCAAATAGATATAAGGCATACCACTTATATATAATGCTTTATATCAAAAAAATTTCAGCCTAAAATCACCTCCGATTCTAAAATTTTTGGTCCAGATCCAATAAAATTACAGCATCTTGCATATATATAAAAAATATATGAAATTGTAAAAAAAATATGAATAACAAAAATTTACTACAACAATTAATTTTTAACCTTAAAGTAAGAATTTTGGCATATAATTTTAGTTATAAGACAGTTTTTAATATTAAATATACAGAATTTACTTACTTATATTATGTATATGTAATTTAATGGCATGCCAGGGTGGCATCTTGGCATGAATTTAAATAGTTGGCATGGCATATGACACATTAAATTTTTTGCTATGTCAGGTACCCTACTTCGAAGTCATATCGGCATATCAGCTTGAGATAGTGAACTTGGGCATCATCGAGAATCTGTTTTTGGTATTGAGAGCTGTGCACACAATAGCATCCCTTATCTTGACAATTACAATTTCCCATAAACATACTAAGGATCAGCATAACCATAAGAATATTTTCTTTTAAATTGCACAAATTCTCTATTAAATCTATCCCTGCTTCTATGAAGAAGCAATTTAAATTCGTAAAGATTATGCAATCATAATTTTGTCATTTATATGTCCAAAGTCCATTTTTGCATAGTATCTATTTTAGCATTCAGTCCCACTGGTACTAGGCTATAGATGCACCTTATGGGTTGGTATACTTCTTTTTGCGCATTTGGCGGTTTACAGGCAGACCACCGTTCTTTTTGCGCCTTTGGTGGCTTACAGGCAGAGCACTGTTCTTTTTGCACCTTTAGTGACTTACAGGCAGAGCACTGTTCTTTTTGCACCTTTAGTGACTTACAGGCAGAGCATCGTTCTTTTTCGCCTTTGGTGGCTTACAGGCAGAGCACTGTTCTTTTTGCGGCTTTGGCGACTTATAGGCAGAGCATAGTTCTTTTTGCACCTTTAGTGACTTATAGCAGAGTACCATTTTTTTTTTTTTTTTTACAATAATGATAATCTATATCAACTATATTACATAATTACAAAAACAAACCAAAAAAAAAAACTTATACTAATTTGCTATATAACTATCTACACTAAATTCTATCCTGATATTTGATACATAAAAATTAATTCAAATTGGTCTCAGAATTTCCACTTCATCGGATTTCAAATACCATTCAAAAGATTTTGTACAATTTTTTTCAACAACATAATCATTATATAGATAACAAGACGCAACATAATATTGTCCAATATTAAATCCAATCATTGCCAAATCTAGAAATAAGTTGAATTTGTATAGATTATCCTTTAATGAATACATAATTCTTTCTATCAACCTATAAAGCAATTTTTGTTGTATATGCTTCATTAATAATAAAAGAGAATGGCTCAGTTATTCTAGTTAGTAATTTTGGTATTGAAATTGTACGAGTTGAGAGAATTATCGAAGCTACTTGTTGACTTGGTAACATAAGCTTTATTGATATATCATCCCAAAGATCTTTTTCTAGGATTTGCTGGTATAGTCTTATTTGTCGAGAATATCCTCAGCAGACATTTGAAAATAACAGATATGCGGCAAACAATTTTTTTTTAAAATATTCTTTAAGGCGAGAAAATTTTCACTAGTCCATTTTTAAGGTTAGATAGAAGATCAGAATTTTGAGCAATTTCTCATTCGATAACATGCTTCCAAATATTTGCTTAATATTATCATTGCAACTCTTTTGAAATTCATGAAGTTTGTCATTTCGAAAACTTTTTTTTTATATACATAATCCCTATTCTATATTGATAACACTATCCTACATCATTTTGTATATCAGAATCATGTTTTTAGAGCATGGCGGACATTTGATTTGATTGGTTAAAAATGTAAACAAGTAAACAATAGTTAAACAATATACCGAATTAGGTTAATGTAGATCACTCCTTTTATGGCAACAAAATGTCGATCAGACTATTCTAGATTCCCTACATGTGATCATCAGCTCTGTGCGACTAGCTAATAAAATTCCAAGAATTTTATTAGTACAGTACACAGTAGAACGTACATACGTACAACGTTTTTATCTACAGCAACAATAGAGATTTAGATTAATAATTTTATACAATGAAATTGTTTTGCCGACTGCAAATAGGGCTTAAGCCCACTCACCTGCTAACCCGGGAACCGATATTTACTGTAGTTATCCGGAATAGTTAGGCTTACCCGGTTAACCCGTAAAATTTTTATCCTAATTTAGAAATAATATAATCTTATTTTATTTTTCCGATTTATAATTCAACATAAAAATGCTACTTAAAAAATCCTACTTATTTTTAAAATGCGTCACTTATTTTTAATTTTGAAACCCTCAATGCATTTATATTTGCTTGTCGAATACATTTTGAAACAAAATTTTTATTAGAAGCACAGCTTTATTTATACTACTGGTTACATTTCAATTCACCACTATAACATCCATTTATATGCTATATCTAGGTAATTATCCGCTAGAATTTTTTAATGTTTATCGCTATTACAACACTAACATTGGGGTATTGAACCTAGTCGGAACTTAAATGGATTTTGATCGACCTAGTGACCAAAACCTCAAGGACCCATGGAACTGCGTAACATTGTGAACAAAGTTCACAATTGAAAGTGAATATTCCAAACCCCACCTATTGCAAAAATTCAATATTCGAATTCCATAAACCATAGCTGGAATATACTAAGGAAATTAGAAGAGAATAAACACTCAAATTCAAGAGTAGCAAAAAATAATTAGACCAAAATACTTATCTTAGCCTCTAAGACTTTCTGAACCCTGAGACCCGGACCAAATCTTCCACGCCTCTTTTTGCCTGCCGATTCAAGGTTTAGGAGTCTTGAACTCTTAGTGGATGATATTTTAGTAGTTGGATTAGTTAGGTGTATAGTTTAGTTAGTCCCCGATATTTCGCACCTTCTCAACGGTTCAAAGTTGGGTAGTGGAGGAAGTTCTTTCTGTGTAACTTCTGCTGATTTGTGTTTTCTTTTGCAGGCACTTGAAGTGCCTGCTTCTACATAATCCTCATTACTATGATCCGAATCCTGGTTTTCCAAAGAAGTCCGGTGAAAAGTTAAAAGCAGTATGTATTCTTTCTCACTGTCTGGACACTCAACGTCTTCGGTATCTTCAATGAGAAATGAGGTTGAACTTGAAGTTGGTTCGGGTACAGAAGGCATGCTTTTTTTTTGATTTTTTAATCGTCGTTAACTTTTTTTTATCACGCCTTGACTTAGTATGAATACTTTATTTGGCTCAATTTATTTAAATTCGAATATTTATTGGCTTAATGCAAATGAATAATACTTGGATTGTTGGATCAAGTTCTAAACATTAATAATTTACGATTCTTTAGATCTGCAGAGATCATCGTTGTCATGTGATAGATGCAGATTCGAGGTACGTTTAATTATAGCATAGAAAAGCAGAGGTATGACATAATAAAATCAGGCGCAATTGTGTAAAAATAGATCCTTAAACGCATAACGTTTTAAGGGATATTTATAGCATCATGCATATTTTCACGTGATCATCTGTTATATAATTTTAACCGGGTTAACCGGGTTAGCTGAGTCAACTGCATTATTTTGGTAATTCGATTTGGTATTCCGGTAAGAATTTTTTATTCCGGTTTGTAATCCAGAATGCAAATTTTATGTGGGCTTAACCCTTGACTGCATAGGATATTAAAGACAAATCACCGTTTATTGATATAGATTCAAGCAGACTTAAAGTGAATTATACGGGTAATAGGAATCTTGCAGAAACATTTATTTAATGCGCTGTAATCATTGGCATTTAAAAAATATCGTTATACCTTTTAAGTTTATCAAAAAAACCTTTACTTAAAGAGCCTGATGGCTATAAAGCTGCTATCGTTTGAGTAAATCATCCAGTTTCTGGGATATTTTACTTTGAAATTAAAATTATAAACCAAGGAAAAAACAGGTACTATTAATAATTATTTATAAACATTACCTTTGTTATGATTTTTTATAATCTTTTAATTTTATTTCTTAATAGAATGATTGGAATCGGATATTGTACAAGCAAAATGATAAAAGAATAGATGATTCAAATTATATAAATAATTCTTAGGTTCAATACGTTCTGATATGGGAATGGGAAAGGTAATTTGATCGATTGATTTTTAATCAATATATTAATGAATGAGTGAATAACGTATTAAATCAGATCGTGGTCTGGAGGAAGCATATTTGGAAGTGGCGAACACAATATCGAGAATTGGAAATCAGTAAAGAGACTCTCAGGGCATCTTTCGGGTAATTATTTTTTGTATTTGTTTTGTAATTTGAATTAATTTATTTATTATACTTCATGGTGACAAAGAAGTGCAGAGATCTAAACCTAGGTCGTCAGAAATTAGATGAAAAGCATTACGGACTGACTAAATCGAAAGAAAAAGTCGTTCAGTATTTAGTTGCTCAGCAACAAGTCGGAAAACCGTTGGGTAAAGTTTTACTTTTAACCGGTCTAGCAGGAGTAGGAAAAAGTTCTTTTGCCGCTTCAGTGGCTGAAGCTGTGGGACGAAAATTTGGTTATGTTCCCTTGGAACGTGGTTAAAAATAGAATCAGTGAGGAAATAAAGATTAAAAGAGATGAGAGGCAACAACGAAGAGATCAGAGGAAATTACTTAATTATCTAGTAATAGACAATATATCCCATCACATGTAAATAAATACCAAAACCTCTTATAATTGTAATAGGATATAATTTTACTATGATAAAATAAATTACGCTATTTAAGTTAATTCCATTTTTAGTATAAAATACTATCTTATTTCTAAATTTAGAAAGCATCCAACTATTTTACCACCAGAAGGATATATGGCGTGCCGCTTCCCGAAAAAAAAGAATATCCATTGTCACCATGATAACCTGATTCATTCTTTAAGATACAGTGATATGGACGTTAATCTAAATAAAATAATAACTTGTCATTAGCAGGCATAAATAAGCATATTATTTATATAATTGAATCATCTATTTTTGCTTGTACAATACCCGATTATTTTCACTAAGAGTTGCCTCATATTTTAACTATCGAAGAAACGATTGAAAACAATAGCATTTTCCCGGTGAATAGACGTAATGTAAAAGGGGACGTAGAAAAAGTAGAAAAAGGTCTAAGCAATCCAAAGATAATTGAAAGAAAAATTCAATAATTAGAACATTGCCTCTTTTTTTTACTTCTAGGGAAAGTTACCTTAGCCTTTTCGCAAAGGTAAGAAGCTTAAAAGCGATCAAAGGTTACCTTCTTACCCCCATCTTCCTCTCAAAGCGGCCAAAGTTTTTCTCTTGTCAGAAAAAAAAATCTGTGTTAGTTAGTTCTTACTTAAATTTTTTTCGAATTTGAAAGCTTATTACCTCATTTGTTGTATATTACTTACCAAAATTTGCTCTCTAAGCAAAGTCATTAGTGCAAATGATCTATACTAATCTTTTTTCGCTATAGACATGCGAAGAGGTAAAAAATACTTTGATGTTTTAAGAAAAAATTATTATGTGAAACCACGAGTTGCCAATTAACGGTGTGGTTTTTCATAGTAAGAGTTACTTTAAAAATTTTTATTTATGTTGTGTAACTCAGAGATCTTCGAGCCAATCAAATCAAATGTCCGGCATGCTTGTTTTTAGTAGATTTCATATGGGCCGATTTGTCTCACTTCGTTTTATATCACCTGTTGATTGTCGATTATATATCATATGGGCCACGTGTACACAACTTGTACACATATCTGATATTTGATATCAGATAACGGATAAACAGATATTACTGTATTACCGCGAAATAACGCGCAGGGGTGAAATTATGAATTTCGGCCTAAATTAAGCTTAATTCGGGCCGAACCTCGAAATAACGCCCATGGTCGTTATTTCGCGGTAATACGGGTACGAGAATTAATCGCATGAAAGATTGCGATATGATAGAAAAATTCAAAATTTTAAAAAAAAATTTATTTTGGAAGACTTTACTTACTAATGATTTTGAAAACTTTTACTTCGTAGCGAATATTTCAAAATACCATTTCATACTGCAATAAATAATTTTCTGGAACATAATTTTAAGATAAAACTTTAAAGAACACTTTCAAAACACCTTATAAAGAATCTTTTTATTCAAAATAACAATGATCCCCGTGTTTGATACAAGTAAAAGGTTTGTACACGAATGACAAAAATTTTGTACACGAATGACCTAAACATTTTAAATAAAATAACAATATTTGTAAGCATAAAAGTATTAAGAAATGTATATAAAGACGAAAAATATGGTATAAAAATATCATGTCTATAGTTATTATATTTACTTACTGTAATTTCACCGAACACCAATTCCCAAAGATTAATATACTAAGACAACCTAAACGTTTAAATCAAGTATAAATAAAAAAAATACAAAGACAACAAAGACAACAAGACGAAAAAGAGGGTATAAAATTTTGCCAATGCTCTAGACACCTTGCAAAGTGTTATACCTACCATTTAGCTAACTACCTTTTAATTGTTGTGGAGTTAATTTCGCGAAAAACAAATTCCCAACAAATTCCCAACCTGGCGATTTCTAGAAACTTTTTCGAAACAATAGTTTGTGATTGGTTAAAAATATCATTTCATCATGGGATCTATTTTTAATGTAAGATAAATTCGCAATAATCACCATCAATATTAATTTGATTGGTACAATTTTGAAAATCTTATTCGAAAACCTCACCAAAAGATCCATATGGTGAGACAAATTGGCCCATATGTTAAATATTGTCTTATGCTTCTTCATTTGGCAATATCAATATCTGAAAATATATTTAGAATTTATCTTTCTTTGATTTCATTTTTATTCAAATGATGAAATAAAGTGTAATGGTCTAACAACACTTGTATATATATCGCATGTAAGGTACTAACATGATAAATCAAATTTGGTGCTATATCCAATTTGTCTTCACAGTTTGTATGTTTATTGGTTGATTTCTTTAAAAACCTGGAATGTTTTTGGGTTTAGTTGAATTTGGGTTGTTCCGAAAGATACCGTTTTCAGCTTTTCTTGATCTTTGCATCATTTTGCTAATTCAATATAGCATTTAGGAGTTTCAGACGCAACTCTGGTTGTAATTTGTTGAAATCTTGTTATGCAAACTTTATACTGAATTGATGGTCATCAAAAAAGTCTTTGTCCACTTGCCATTTTTGTATTTTAAATTGTAATTTTAACTGTAATTTTGATTGCACAGGTTTGCTATATAAAATTTCATACATGATTATACAAATAAATAATTATCAGCTACTTTAGTATACTATCAGTTGTTAAAAACCTCAAGAGTAATATAAAGTAAAATTCTACAAATTTGGTCATATTTTGATTTTAAAGCAATATTGGCTATTAAGAAGTTCAAATCTCACAGTCACTACCAATTGTTATAGGAAGAAATGACATTCTTTTGAATTTAATACAAATAGTGAGAAAAAGGTGGCTCGCCAGAGGTGTAACTTGGTGATTTAACCTAATTTAGGATAAACGTAACATTTGTATTAATATTGTCCAATAATTTTATATTATAATCTGAAGATTCCTCCCAAAGAAGAGCTAAAACAACCTTTTTTTATACTTTACAAATATTATGGGAATCACTAATCTAACATTATAGAATATTATGAAAACTACGAGACTAAAATCATATGATATTCTTATCTACAACGCTATCATGCGTATAATACAATAGATTGTATGATTTTTAAATCATTCCACCGTAAGCCGGCCCCATTCAATGAGAGCATGCATGATCTATTATGCATGATTAATTATAGGCATTGTCAATCATACATTGTCAATTATGCATGATCAGATGTCATATGATATGTGGCGCAGTGTACTCTAAATGATCAACTAATATTTGAAATGTCATGTTTACCCTGTAACAATACATTATTTGGTTTAATTTCTAATGCTTTGCTAAATCTGTAAGTTATTATTACTATAATTTTAAAGATGAAATTTTTTTTGTAATATCAACTATACAACTTACAACTAAACTATTAAACAACTAATCAATTATGAAGTCACATGATATCCATAATCGATTAGTTGCAACTACAGAACTATAGTTGGCAAACACTAAACTGCATTTTTTATAGCCATTCTGGATAAATCATTGATTTTTTTTTAACAAATATCTTTAATGTAAGAACCAATAGCAATTAGTATTCGAAATTAGTGTTCTCAAGTTTTTATAAAAACACTATTATAATTTTTGTGACAGTAAATATTTTACATGTCTGAAATCTGTAACAAGGTTTGTTAATTTTTACAGAGCTATCCAGGTTAGATGCATCAGATTTAAATCAGTATTTAGTCCTAGTTGTTAGCTGCTTCTATAACAAAATTATTAGCTAGGCATTTTTTACTTAATGAATAGATATGATTTTATTAGTAAAATTTTTTATAATCTTGGGGCAAAATTGATCAATTTCAATTTAGCTGACAAGGATTCTAATATGCTCTGATGTATCCCAATCTAGAATTTTGTAACCCCATATAAATTGGTTATATCAATCATTACAATTTGAAAAAAACATCGAAATCTAATTTTACTTAGTAATAGGATCTGTTTGACTAAACATTCGGATATCTGTGGATGATCCAGATATCTGGATACTATCACAATTTGAAATTGTGATATTTGAAGATTTGAATTTCCCAATTAGTTTACCCATTTGTAAATAGATCTTCTCTTTAGTATAAGATCACTTTCATTTTTATTTTTGTATAATTCATTAAATGTTAGTCAAAATTCGTGTAAACTTGATGATTGACATATAATCACTACTTTTTTGTAAAATCTTCATAACACGTTAACGTATTAGCACATATGTATGTTAAGAAACATTCTCAATAGTACGTCAACATGCTAGGCTTAGTTGTACCATCATGTAGCATGTTAAACAACATGTTAACATGCCAAACAACACATTAATGTGTTGTATATTAAATTCAAATATATATAAAGAGATAAACCACAATCCAATACAATATTATCTAATACAATACAATAGAATACAAGTAGAGAAGTTTTAGCGATTTTACTTAAAGAAAAATAAAGAAAGTAAGCTAGTGTAGTGCCTTTATTCGAGTAAATCAGAAATCTATCTCCTAGTAACCATTAGAGTTAAATTGGTAAAACGTATACGCTCTTCCAGAAATTTTATATATAGATATTGATCGATATATAACACTTAATCATCTTAGATCGATTATAAAATATTGCTATATCGATTAACTGGATAAAAATCGATATATATTATTTTTTATATTAAATCGTTATATATCTATAAATCAATTATAATCGGAATTATTTGAAATGATATATAATGATTAACAGATCTTTAATGATTACATAGTGTTTTGAATTACCTGGTAAAAAAAAAAAACAAAAAAAATTTTTAAAAAATTTCCTATGCTCATCTAATCCGTAACGTGTCCTAGATCATAAAAATATATACCACAAAATAAAAAAAAATTAAAAAAAAAAGCGTTTTTGAACGATTTTTACACTCTCTTTCTTTTACACCTTTTCCCTTTTTCTCCTCTCTTTTTTTTTCTTTTTTCTCTTTCTTTTTTTTCTCTTTCTTTTTTTTTTTAATATTTCGAATACTTTCGAAATATTTTGGGATCAGTAGATCTGTAACCTGGAACATATCAAGGATGCATTTGACTAATATTTTCTAAATGTTTCGATGATTTTTAATAATTGTATTACAAGATCAGATTAGTTCTTTGTTTTATAATTTAGATCTTCTATTAATTTTACATTGTTTTTCGTTTTTTTTTTTTATATATATATTTTTTTATTTTTTAATTTTTTTATTTTATTTCTACACTTTACTACTAGCACTTTGCAAGAAATCTAGCGACTTTTTGGTACTTAGCACAAGCTAACTCAGCCTTTCGTCACTTTGCAAGAACACACAACTACTTTCTCTAGCAATTTCGAAAGTTCAAGAATGCAAGTTTTCGCAAGTTTTTGCAAGTTTTTGCAAGGTTTCGTTTTATTTATTTTTTCGTTTCATGTTTTTTGTTTTTGTTTTTTTTATTTTTATTAATTTATTTTATTCCAGCACTTTGCAAAAACCTTCGCGATTTCTAAATTGCAAAAACACAAACTCAAAATGCAAATTTGGGGCTTTGTTTATTTTTTTATTTAGTTTGCTTACATTTTTGTTTTTTGTTTTTTTTCTTTTTTTTTACTTATTTTTTTAACTTTATTTTATTTTATTTATCCTTTACTTCTTTCGAAACTTTGCAAGAAAACGACTTGACTTTCCGACACTTTACAAGAACACCAATTCTAACATCTCTGGTACTTTGCAAAAAGTCACGAATATGAATGAATATCATCGAATATAGGCGAATATGAGCGAAATATAATAGTTTATTTTTTTTCATTTTTGTTGTTTTTGTTATTTTTTTGGTTTTGTTTTTTGTTTTTTGTTTGTTTTTTTTACTTATTTTTTATTTTTTTTTTTTTTNTTTTTTTTTTTTTTATAAGTGAGGTCTGTCCTCGTTTTCTTTATTATTATTAAGGTAGATATTACAGGAATTCCATAATATGGTACATTAATTTCGGGAAGGTGGTGGGTAAAGCTAATTTACTTCTGACCTAAACTTAACTAAGGAAGGTCGCAGACCTAACTAGGTTATATATGCTATGGTGGTGGGGGAGGTGTTGTGTGCTATGAAGTTGTGGGTCCAGATTCTATGTTTAAATTCATTGGGTGTGAGGGTGTTATTACTAGGAGCGGATTGAGGGATAGAGATGAGATTGTTGGAGGTAGATGGAGTAGTGATCTTGGCTATCTTCGTTCTGCTGGTCTTTCAGATTTTGTGTAGATTCTTGATAATTTTGTGGTGAAGTTGGGGGTGAGTGAGACTTGGGTTTTTGGGTTTGTAGAGGGGAAACAGGTTTTTGTCGTTATTAGACCAATGGGTAGGCATTTGTCGTATGAGAGGTGTAAATGTATAAAGTTGTCGATAAAGGGTTGAGCATTAATGTTGTTTAGGTTGTGTTTATTGCAGATTTTGCATATAATTTGTTTGATTATCTCAGAAATAGGCTGGTCATTGCTTGGGCATGTGATCCAATGGGTGCCGTCTTCCTACTCTTGTCTGCATCTTGAACACTTTGGGTCAGAATATTTAGACGGGTCTCGGTGGTATAAGTTCAGAAGGTTTGGTAGTTCGTTAGATAGCAATTTAATTTTGAAAGCCTTGAAGGCAGACTTCTTTGGATTAATTGGAGGGATAGAGGTTTGCCATCGTATGATATTAGTAAGTATGTATGGGTCCAGTTGATTTGGAGTCGTGAGTTGCTCCATTCTGTGGTCCTGTGTTGTGAGTGTCATTGTGCGATTGTGGTGGCATTGAAAAGGTGCCGTAGGAATCGTCTTGGTATGTGTGGGATGTTGTGTGTGAAAAATTGTACTGTGTATAAGTTACCAATATGCTGAACCGCAAGCTCCGAGTGGATAGATTCTGGTGGATCAGATACAATCAGTGTTTCCTTGTAGTTGACTGTTAACTTGATTTCTTTTGTGGTAATGATAGTTTTGATTGCTAGTAAGAGTGTGGCGTGATTCATGGTATGTATTCTCTTGTGGTGGTAAGTCGGAGTAAAGATAATCGTGTTGAGTACATTTTTTAGATGTTTGGAGTTTGTTGAGATTTCGGTCCTTTGATGACGTGTGATTATTGTCATCGCTGCTGCCGTTGCTATAAGCACAGCTTTGAGCAGTGATGGCCAAGATTCATTGTGAACATGTAGTATTGTTTGTGGGTTGTTGATACTAATTATAGCTGAGAGAGTAGGAATAGAGTTAACGAGGGTGTTGGTGTTAACTATTTCTATTTTCATGGGTTCACGGTCTTTATTGAGTTTGGGTTGTAGTATGTACAGGTTCCATAGGTTCGAATTAATGTTGGAGAACGCGTTTATGAGTTTGAGAGTGATTTGGTCGGATGTAGATAGCTATGTATAGTCAGGGGTAGACTTGGGTAAGTAGTTTCGGTGTTTAATTGCTAGTTTTATGCTAGGTAGGTGAGCTCTAATTGTGAATGATGAGTCGACCTGTGTTGGAATTAGTTCCTTGGTATCTGATGTAAAGAAACAATTGATGGATTTTTCTTTTAGAGGCTTTAGGTTGCAGCTGTAGCATCTGGTGAGTTGTTTTGTTTGTTTGTTAAATTCCCAATGGCCCATTCTGGCATTATTGTTTGTTATGTTGCTTATTTTTCCTATGTGGCCGCTATGTGTGATTACCCATTGTTTTTTTATGCAATTGACCTTGGGTGTTATGAAGGGGTTGGGCATTGTGAGACTGGAAACAGGGTAAGTGTGATCAGTTATTAAGTCGTGGATTTGCTTGAACCATAGAGGTTGTCTTCCTCGTGGGATTTTCTGAATATTGTAGGGTATAGTTTGCCAGTTAATGACTTCATTGCAATTATAATCTAAGAATTGTTCTATGTATCCAATGTTATGCTGGTTGAGCCTAGTTTTGAGGTATGAGCGGTTTGGGACGTTAATTATGATGGTGTTGATGGGAGTGCCTTGAGTGTTTTGTGGGGATGACCAGGGGTGATTTGCATTAGTGATTTGTATATCCAAGTCGTGTATAGTGTGGATGATTTGGGCCGTGGTAGCTTTGTTCTCTTTTGTTGGGAATACTGGTAGTTCTAGGAGGACAGATTGGTTGGTGCATGTGGCATTTTGTAATTGTTGTAAGCGTATTTTGAGTGGAGAAGTTGGGAAGTCAGGGTGATTTAGTGCTTTAGTAAAGAGAGAGATATGCTGAAGGGATTGGATTTGTTTGGTTTGCTTTGGGGCATATATGCGGTGATGGTATAGAAAGGAATTGGAAACAGATTTTGCTAGGCCTGCTTTGTGTTTTATAGTTGATGTGTATTTGGTAGTAATCTTTTTGTATAGATAATGGGGAAGAAAAGTATTTTGGACTCAGTATGCTAGTCTCGTTAACAGTACTGCATTAACGATATATATTGTCTGTTTTTTAGTGATCTTGGCGTGTTGCATTTTTTGTATGTCTGCTAGGGCTTCATTTGTAATGATTTTGTGGATTGGGTGGTGCTTTGGTGTTCTAGTGAACTAACATCCTAAGAACCTGAAGGCTTCAGTTTTATCTATATTATGTATTGGTACGTTCTGGAAAATTATGTGTGCATTCTGGTCAGGTGAGTTTGTTGCTAATGTGGATTTCGTCGAATTAACTTGAATGTTGGTTAGGTCATAGAAGGATGTAGCAGTGGTGATAATTTTCTCTAGGTCTTCTTTTGAGTATACTACCCGTGTCGTATCAACCATATAGGCTAGGCAGGCTATATTGGTATGGAGTGGTAGTGGGTTTGACGGGGTTTTGGTATATAGTTCGTAACCTTTGTTTTTCTTTGTAATTCTGTATAGGAGAGGATCGTAGTATATGCGACATAGGAGGGGGGTGATGATTTTGCCCTGGTTGATGCCATCACCTACCAGGTAAGGGGCTGTGGGTCTATATTCTTTAATAACTCTATTTTCTCTATTTAAGAATAAATTCATAATGAGCGAGGCGTAGTGTTTAGGGCATTTAATTCTAAGGAGTGCTTTGTGGAGCAGAGGGAGATGTACAGAATTGTATGCTTTGGACATGTCTTGCGACAATATCCAAAATTCTTTATTGTTTATATATACATCCTCGAGTATGTTTGTGAGGTGTTGGATAGGTTGGGCAGTTGATGTATAAGGTAGGGCAACGTAATTGGAGGGAGATAGTATGGGGTATCTCATCAGAATCTGATTGAGTCAGTTAGTTAGAATTTTTGTAAAGATTTTTCGAGTGTGCTCAATTAGGGTGATTGGGCGTATTTGGTTCAGCTCGCCTTCGAATTTTTGTTTTTTGGAAATGGGGTAAATTAGACTATGTTTCCATGCTTTTGGGATAGTGCCTAGGCTGGTACATGCGTTAAAGATATCTAATAAGGTATCAATGGCATGGGAAGGTAGTTGTCTTAGTATTTCGTTAGAGATGCCTTGCGGATTTGTAGCTTTTTGTAGGGGAGAGTTGGTAATTGTTTCTAATAGTTTTTTCTTGCTAATGTGTAGACTGAGGGGCGAATACCATTCTGGGGATATGTGTGATAGTGGTTCGTAGTAGTTCATCCATGCTTCCCAGTGCTCATTGTTGGTTGGATTAGGTTTAGTCCATTGGGTAAAGTGCTGTTTAACTTTGTTTTTGATTTTAGTTGGTTCTGTTATGACGGTGTCCGAGAGGCGGATATTGGGGAGGGATACTCTGTCTGTGTGTCTTTTTAAGATGCTGTCTATCATTGTGGTGGTATGGTCAGTGAAGTTTTGGTACCTGCGTTTGATGTAGTAATTTATACGCTCTCTATGTTCTGTATTATTTTCTAGGTTTCGAGCTTTGTGAAGGCCTCTATGTAATTCCGCGATTAGTGCTTTGGTTTGCGAGAATGTGTATGATTGCAGATTCTGTTCACTAAGTCGAGGAGTAGGATATTCAGTTAGGACATCAATTTGCTTCATTTTTTCATTTATGTCTTCAACTATAGCCGCTAAAGATCTTGGAGTTGGGTCTGTAAGAGTTAATCTTTTGATCTTATTGGCGATCTTGAGGGCCTGATGAAGTTTTGTGGCTTTGAGGTTGAAGGCATGGAATTTTCGGGGTGTGGATTTAGAGGTGGGATGAACTTATTTGCTGCTTCTTTAACGGCCATGTTCTATTTGTGCCATTGCCTATTTAGTGTCTCTTCGTCTGTTATTGGGGTATTACAGTTCAAATTAAGCTCCGTCATACGGTTACTGATGTAGGAAGCGAAATCTGCCCAAGAATCCTCTGTCATTTTGTGGTAGAGAAAGGTTTTTCTGGAGGTTCTTTGTTTCCTTTGTGTGGAAAAAGTGTAAGGTAAAAGCCATTTGGTATGTAGTATCATATGGCCGCTATCAGTAATCCCAGTTGGGTCTATGGTTGTAATGTTCGAGCAATGGGCAATAATATCTGATGTAACCCAGATGTCATTGATTTGACTGTGTGAAGTTGATCTGGACCAAGTAGGTTGAGTGATACTGAAGTAGTTTATCATACTGGACATATGAATGTTGCTCATAAAATGTAGGATTGAGGATGACCGGGTTTTAGGGAAAGAGATGTTATGATTGAAATCTCCTAGAACTATGATTTTCATTGATTTTGCTTTGGCTTGTGTGATCCAGTCTGATACCAGTGCCTGTGTATTTAGAGAGAGTTGGAGGTTGTTAGAGGGGAGGTAGACTAATATAATGCGGGTCCTGTTATGGTGTGGAAAGAAGAAGTCCATCATTATGGCTGTTCTGGGAAGGGTGGAATATCATGTATGTATGGTTGTAGGAAGGGTTGTATTGCGATAGCTGTTCCCATGCTTGATTCTTGTTTTATCGCTGTATTTTCATCACAGTTTGAGGTGTATATTAGATATATGGGGTTGGATAGGTTGAGGTTCTTTTCGTTGGATTGGGCTAGTTTAGTTTCTGTTATTGATACAATATGGTAGTCTTTTTCTTTACAGTATTCGAGCCAGATCTTTAGTTTGAGATTATTGTTAATGCCCTGGATGTTATGGGTAGCGATATTGAGATAGGGTAGGTTGTTAATGGTCATTTTGGGTGTATGTTGAGTGTGGGTAGTGGAGGGGGAGTTTATGTTTGTATTATCTGTTGGATGGGAAGTGTTGGTATTGTTATTTGGGTTGGTAGTAGTCCCGTCTGTGCGGGTGTGATCACGTGAATAAAGATAGTCGCTCATGATAAAGAGTCGTCAAAGATGTCCCATTCCGGATATAGGAGATCGGGAAGATTAATCAGGTAGTTTGGAATAAGGGTAATGTTGAAATGTTCTTGAATTTTATTGATGACTTCGGGAGCTGTGTCATAGCTAGATATGGGAACTTGAGTAGATATGGCTGGGATGTTGTTGGTTATATATGTTGTGAGTTCTTCTAGGTTGGGAGGTAAGTTATGCTTGGTATGGTTGTCAGGAGTAGGATCCTTCGGTGTAATCTCAATCCATTCTTTGGGGAGTTTGTCGAAATAGTAGATCTCACGCAGTAATCGTGATGTGTCCACTAGTTGTCCGGGAGTGGTTATTGGAATAGTAATCTGGTATTTTTTAATGTCCTCGACCTTAGTAGGAAGTTTAGGTTTATCTGTCGGGTTTACTGCCATTATGTTAGATGGAAGAGGAATTCTGAATTTATATTTGTGTTTGATCTCTTGAATAAAAGTTCTTGCAAGTTGTTTATCAGTGATAGGGTATATATAAGTCAGCTCTGTTTTGATTTTTGTGGGGTCAGTTGGTAATAAGGTTTTGCAATTATGTAATCATTAGGAAGTCTTCTGAAGTCGTATTTCTCTCGTAGCAGATCTATCATGCTCTTAAAATCCTGAGGAGAAAGCATTGGGTCTATTGGAAACAGATAGCGTAGATTCTGTGGTAGTTCTTGTGGGGTGAGTGGTAAAGGGTCTCTGGGTTCAGGTATGGGTAGGTCAAAATACTGCTAAGGAATGCGATCAAAGTGGTAGTATTTTTTGAGTTGTGCTCTGTAGTCAGAAAGGCAAGCTAGATCATCATAGTCGGTAATTGGAAAAAGATCTCAGACGGCGCTGTGTAGGTTTGCAGGTTTGTAGGGAAGAGGTGATTTGTTGTCTGTGAAGTAAGAGCTGGGGAGATGTGAAAAGGAGTAGATTTTTCTAAGGGATGTCACTACTGCTCTTGTGTGTTTATGCTTGGTAAGGGGTAGAGTAAATGGCAGGAATTCTATGATATGTTCTGGGATTAAGTCGGGATTGTCTGGTAGCGGTTCAAGGTTGTCAGATAAGGCTTCTCCAAGGAGCTTTCGCATTGATTCAAATGGTACCAGGTCCTCCATTTGAGCGAATTTTGCGCAGTAGTAAATTGTAGCAATGATCTGGTGCGGATTTGATATGGTGAAGTTCAGATTAGAAATGTAATTGGCCGCCAGTTTCTTCTTGAGCATTGTGTAAATCTGGTCTCTGTTGGTTTTGTTTGTAATAGTTACGTTGTGTTGCCTTTTGTAGTTTCTTAGGGCTTTGTTAAAGCTTTCTTCATATTCAATCTGGTGTGCCGGCTTACACTTTTTGTCTCTAGTAAATGTGCGAAAAAAGGCCGTATCCCGATGTTTGAACTTCAGCCTGATTGCTAGAGGGATGTTGTACTGTGTGGGCTGGGAAGATATTTTATCGTTGAAGAGTTTCAGAAGTTCAGTCTTGTCTTTGAGTGCGTTTAGTACTCTGTCGGGGTTCCATGTAGTTGTATCGAAGGGCCATTCTTTTGTTTTTTGTAGTGCTTCTGCAACGGCATTGGTCCATAAGGTTATTAATTCTTGCGACTCCAGGTCAGGGGGTCGGGTTCGTCTAACGGCCTGGCTATAGCTTAGGGTTTTGGGTCGGGTTGGTGTTGATTTGACTGTGTGGTCTGATTCGCAGTCCATGTCTATGTCATCATCTCGATTATGTGTATAATCGTTGTCTATTGGGGCAGTTGGTGTAGCAGGTTTTGTATGGGCTTCAGTGTTGGAGTCGGTATGCATAATTATTTGACCATCGTCAGTTATATCAAAGAAATCCTTTTCGTTGAATATCATTGTTGAGGCTTGGGTCTCATTAAGGGAAGATTGTAGTCCGGTGCTCTGAGAGTCATGTAGCTCAATTTCATGGGGCGGGTAATCCTGGGAGATCTGGGTACCAGGTTTTGCATTATTCTTGTCCAAAACTGGTTTATTGTTTTGATCTATGCATGATTGTGTAGATCCTTGGTGCGATGATGTCATTGATGAATCTGATGGGGGTAAGCTGAGTTGGCCACTTTTTTCATTATTGGGAATTGTGTCGTCTGGGCCGAGTGAGCAGGTTTTTTGTTAGAGGTTGGTCTTGGGGATGTGGGTCAGCCATGTATTGTGGTTCACTGCTAGGCTCTATTTGATGGGGAGTGGTGTTGAATATTTGGTGCTCTGTTTTGAAGCGCTTCTTGTGTATTTTCTCTCCCAGAGGGAGAACTGTTTTGAGAGCGTGTAGTGTGTCTACATTGGTTGTTTTTTTCTTTTTTGGTCTTAATTTTGCTTAACTCTATGCTCTTGTGAGGTTCTCAAGGCCTGTAGGGCTGTGTATAAATTTATTTAAACGAAAAAATTTGTTATTCTACTGTTTTTCTTTCCTAGAATTTTTGCGTACAAGAGATCATCAGAAAGAGTTTTTTAACCTTTACTTATTTTTTTATTTTATTTTATTTTATTTATTCTTACTTCGTTCAAAACTTTGCAAGAAAACAACCTAATTTTCTGGCACTTTGCAAGAAGTAGCAAATATAAACGAATATAAGCAAATATAAGCAAATTGAGCGAATATAAAGAATATAATAGTTATTTTTTTTGTTTTTATTTTTTTAATTTTTTTTGGTTTCATTTTTTTTGGATTTATTTTTTTTTTGTCATTTTTTTTATAATAATATATATAATATGTAATATTTAAAATATAATATATAATAAAAAAATAAAATTTTATAATAAATAGCAAAAACTTGTGAATATTGTATATTTAATAAATTAAAATAGGGAATTGCTATTCCACCCCCCACTTTTGCTAATGCCACCCTCCAGCCGGCCTCCGACCCTTTCGACCTAGTCACATGCACGTAGTACAAATAGAGACCACGTGACTTTTGGATTCGTGCATTTTAACAAAATTTTAGGTTATGCAAAACCTGTGATTACGTGATTTGCATGACCAAAAAAGCCAATCAAAATTTGAACCAGAACTTGGTCCAAATTGAACCAATTTGGGTTTACTTGAACCAGAACTTGGTTCAAATTGAACCATTTTAGGTCACTTGAACCAGAAATTGGTTCAAACTGAACCACTTCGGGTTCATTTAAACCAGAGCTTGATTCAAATTGAACCACTTCGGGTTCATTTGAACTAAGTTCTGGTTCAAATTGATCCACTTCGTGTTCATTTGAACCAAGTTTTAGTTCAAATTGATCCACTTTGGGTTCATTTGAACCAAGTTCTGGTTCAAATTGAACCATTTTGGATTTATTTGAACCAAGTTCTGGTTCAAATTGATCCACTTTGGTTCATTTGTGCCCAAGTTCTGGTCAATTGAACCACTTCGGGTTCATTTGAGCTGAGTTCTGATTAAATTGAACAACTTCAAATTCACTTAAACTAGAAATTGGTTCTAATTGAGCCACTTCGGGTTTATTTAAACCAACTTCTGGTTCAAATGAACCCGAAATAGATCAATTTGAACTAGAACTTGGTTCAAATGAACTCGAAGTGGTTCAATTTGAACCAGACTTGGTTCAAGTGAACCCGAAGTAGTTCAATTTACCCTGAACTTGGTCAAAGTGGTTCAATTTGAACCAGAACTTAGTTTAATGAACCCGAAGTGGTTCAATTTGAACCAAGCTCTGGTTTAAATAAACCTGAAGTGGTTCAGTTTGAACCAATTTCTGGTTCAAGTGATTCAATTTGGACCAAGTTCTGGTTCAAATTTTGATTGGCTTTTTTGGTTACACAAATCACATGATCACGGGTTTTGCTCAGCCTAAAATTTTGCTAAAATGCACGAATCTGAAAGTCACGTGATCTCTATTTGTACTATGTGCACGTGACTAGGTCGGAAGGGTCAGAGGCCGGCTGGAGGGTGGCATTAGCAAAAGTGGGGGGTGGAAATAGCAATTCCCTTAAAATATTATAATAAAGCAAGGTCTCACCTTAATAATTAAAAAAAAAATTATAATAATAATAAATAAAAAAATTATAATTAAATTGCGAAAACTTGCGAAAACTTGCAAAAACCTGTAAAATGTTCAAAAAGCATGATTATATGAATATAATAATTATTGTGACAGATCATAATGAAATCCAGATTAAAATGAAATAATAGTATAAAATCTCAAAAACTAAATTTTTTTGGAGTGTATTTTTTAGAGTTAGGGGTTTAGGGTTAGGGTTATTTTTAAAAAAAAATTATAATAAACAAGTATTAATGGGTTTTAGAAAGCTAGCAGGTTAAGATAGAATGTAGATTTCATTTTAAATTATGATCTGTGACAATTATTAATTGATATCATATTCGATATATATCGATTAACCAGATATATATCGATTACTATCAAATCAACAGGGGTGTTGATTATTGATATATATCTTACCAGTTAGTAATCGATATATATCTATATATAAAATTTGCTGATGATACCCAATATGGATCACAGATGGTATATCCGGATAACAAAAAAATCTGGATAATCATCTGGATAACCATCCTGATAATTATATATCATAGAAAAATCTATCATATTTCCTATTGTAACTATTAAGAAGCATAAGTGTATATGTTTAACTGATTTAACTCTAATAGTTTCTAGGAGATAAGTTTTTAATTTACTTAAATAAAGGTCTATTCAGTGCTATTCTAGCTTACTTCCATTATTTTCTTAATTAAAATCAAAGAGAACTTCTCTGTATATCTCTTTCTTTATTGAAATGAAATTCATTAGTTTATATAAATTTAGATTTAATATACAACAAGTTAACACATTACCTGCACATTAACATGCTATTTAAAACACGAAATGCTATTAACAATAATATTAAAAAGCCTAATATATTGACATGCCTTCTAGAATTTTTATAATTCACATACATGCTAATATGTTAATGTATTATAAAGATTTTTACAAAAGGCAATTATATGTTAATCATGAATTTTGACTAGCATTTAATGAGTTATACAAAAACGAAAATAAAAGTTATCTATACTAAATAAAGAAAGAATATCTATATACAAAACTAATTAGGAAATTCAAATTTCTAATATAGTAATATCACAATTTCAAATTTGTAACACTATGATTCCTAATCTACTTGGAGCTGGGGTCCAGGGCCTGAGCCACTAAGGGGGCATTCATAAATAACGTTATGTTTGAGGGGGGGTCCCCCAAAATATAACGATTTTCCACTATGTAGGGGGTCCTCCCAACATAACGCAATTTTTTTATTAAAATTTGTCTAAAACTTGATCCAGTGGTCCAAATTGGATGAATTTGGTACCATTCGAATCGTCGTGAGGAGAGAATTCGAATGGTGCCAATTTCATTTGATTTGGATTACTGGGTCACGTTTTATTAACGAAATACTATTGGTTATTATGTTTTCTTATAAAATTACTATAAAATCAATAGTATTTCGTTAATAAAACGTGTTCCAGTAATCCAAATGAAATGATTTTGGTACCATTGGATTCGTCTCATAAAGACGAATCGAATAGTACCAAAATCATTCAGATTGGACCACTGGATCATAATATATTCAAGTTTTT
>QKWP01001783.1:0-28774 GCA_003550325.1 Gigaspora rosea | reverse complement strand
AAAATGGTAGAAATAGTAGAAATGGTAGAAATGGTAGAAATGGTAGAAATGGTAGAAATGGTTAACCATGTTACTCGTACTTCTAACTAAGCTATTTATAATCAATAATACAAAATAATATAATAAAATAAGATAATAAAATAATCCAAATAAAATATAATTAAAATAATACTAGAAAATACATTAAAGAAAATAATAGTGAAACTCATTCTATAACACTGTACAAAACCCTCTCAGATATCAGGTTCTCTAATGTATACTCCCCTAATAAAAATCTTGAGATTTTTAATAATCACAATAATCTAATCTAATTTGTTGTAATTGTAGCTACATATAAAACCCTTTTTTTTTTATATATGAATTGGTTTTTGTACAATAAATAAACCTGTTTGGCATAATGATTTGCATATAATATAAGAATTTTAGAAAATTTTATTAAGATTTTTTAAAATATTTTGATATTTTAGACATCTGTAAACAAAAAATAAAAATGATAATTAAAACTATTATATCTCAATGCATTTTTGAACCCTTTAGAGTTTTTTTATAAAAATAAACTCTAAAGAAAGAAGGGATAATTTGGCAAGTTAACATAACTAATATAAAACTTTTTTATTTTAATATTAAAAAATTTTTTATTTTTTGTATTAAACTTTATATATGATTTAGAATTATTTTATAAAAAAATTAGTCATATAACATCTTGTTTTAATGTAACATTAAATGGATTATAAATTATATTAAAAAGCTTAATTTTAGAGAGATAGGGGTAATTTGGCTAGAGCTTCGATCCTACTTTTTTGGGGCCATTCAGATTAAATTCGAATTCTATTTTACACATCTGGTTAAATTCGAATATAATCCAAATTGAATAAATTCAGATTTAATCCGTAAAAAAAGTATAGGTACGTGAAGAACTCAAATTATTTTATATAGAATAAAGTTATTTAACGCATTTGAAACAAGCTAAATACGCCTGCTTATTTCAGATGTGTATGTTATGCATCATTTATTGATTCCTGTCATGCAGGAATTGACGTATGTTATTTACTGATTGTTTACTGATCCATCAATAACCCGAGTTATTGCTGGAATTTAATGTTTAATAATGTATCAATAAATTGTAGCAAAAATAAATAAATTAATAATTGAAATTCGTTAGTGTTCGGATCTGTTAGATTTTTTATCTGGATTATCCGGATAATACAGATAACAGATAATGATTTTGTTCAACAGATAATTTATCTGGATAGTTACTTTAAGTTCGGATAATTATCTATAGATTATCTGTATTAATGTATATAGTGAAACAGGTAAAATAGTGGAATGCAAATATACCCTTTATGCAATATAATTGGCTTGCCATGCATACAACTTTGACGCGTACTGTACATACATTTATGTCATTAATTTCTCCTATTTTATTTTTTTTACACTTTCTTCCTAACCCTGATAGCGTAAGAAAAGATAAGAATCTCGTCTTTTTTTTTTATTATATCGTCTGTTACAAAGTGTCCTTCAAATTACAGACTGTAAGAATATTTATACGATGTTTGAACTAATCGCTTGCTTATCTTGTTAGGTAATGTCAAGTGGATCAAAAATCAATAATACAGCAGAATCGGGATCTTATTCTATATATAAAATGGAACAGCAATCAATATAGCGATGACTATGAGAAAATAAACTACAGAATTTTATGCGACACAAAATACATGACAACCTCCACCCCATCATTCTCTTTTCATACTTAAAAAGATATTTTCTTAAAAGTCTCTTTTTTCAAGATTGTTAGACTTCGGGACTGACTAAATTTTGAAAAGCATAAATGGACCAGAACGATGGCCTGCAAAGGCACTTGCCACCTGGATTTCTAAGTAGTAAAAAGGTTGGTTTTTTGTAGGGTGGACGCGATACTTGGTCATGAGAATCGACAACAATCTCAAATTTGTGGCAGTGATAAAGAATTGATCTGAGATACATATTTTTTTTATCATTATAACTTTTGTTTCCTTCTTTTTGAATGATTTTTAACAAGTTGTAAATTTCTTCGTTCTGACCTATTTCAATTCAGCCCGTCCGCAAACAAAAGAAATAGAAAAAAAATGTGATGCAAACTGCCCTGAAATCATTCGCAAGAAATCGAAATATCAAAAAAATGGGACATGCAGGAACAGCGCCCTAGGAAAATTTGGATTACGATTCCATATAAATATCAAGAGCTTTAAATTTTAATTTATTATTACTTATCCAGCAAACTCATATGATCATGAATTATTTCTTCTTGATATTTTTTCATGTGTTACGATGTAAACACATTGACACAATTCTGCATTACACAATATTTGTATTATGTTCATCTAGTATCTGATAATTAACAGATAATCTAGATAGTTATCCGGATAATGAAATTATGAACAGATATAGATAACGGATAATGATTTTTTTCAACAGATAATTATCTTTAGATAAACAGATTATCTAGATCCGAACACTAAAATTCGTTAAATAATATTTATATAATTACTTTCATGAATCATTTTTTTTTCTTTATTGATATTATGGAGCTGCAAACATATAGTTTTTTGTTTCGTGAATCCTTTGATAGAATATATGGGGTCTTTGCTAGAAAAACCACAGTTAGAGACTATTTAGATTTTGACAATAAAATTTGAAATTGCTGGCTATCTATTAATCCAATTTGAACAAACTTTATTTTATTTTATAAAGCTTAAATAGTTTTATAAAATAAAAAAAAGTTTATTCAAATTGGATTAATAGATAGCCAGCAATTTCAAATTTTATTGTCAAAATCTAAATAGTCTCTAACTGTGGTTTTTCTAGCAAAGACCCTATATAACAACCAAAAAAAAATTAATCGAAGCTTAATAGGTATTAATCAGCTATAATGAATGTTTAAATTAAAAAATTCAAGCCTTTAGCATGATTAAAAGCTAAAATACTGGATTACTAATACTTTTAAGATACTTCGTATCAGTATAACAGAAGAGCTTCATTTACTTAAATGNAAGCCTTTAGCATGATTAAAAGCTAAAATACTGGATTACTAATACTTTTAAGATACTTCGTATCAGTATAACAGAAGAGCTTCATTTACTTAAATGTGATGAAAATAATTTGAGAACACAAGTTTGCCTAATAAAGAATTTTTATTAAAGGCAAACAAAAAAAACTTGGAAAGAAATATTATTTTTGTTGTTATTGATTTAAATTTAATTTTTTGTTTAATAATGTAAATAGATTTTTTTTTTTTAGTGAAGTGATACCTTAAACTTTCAATAATAATTTAAAATTTACTTTTTTTAGTTTTCTGCAGTTATCATAGGATTACAAATCGGATAATCCTTATCCTTAATCCGATATATATTACGGATCTATCCGTTTAAAATTAATGAATCCAGATATCCGAATTTAATCTGAATTGTCAAATCTAACCGAATTGATCAGATACAGATCGAAGCACTAAATTTGGCAAATTTATGGTATCTTGTGTGATCCAATGGTAAGAATTGAATAATTTTTATACCATTTGATTCATCTCAATAAGATGAATTGAATAATATAAAGTTTATCCAATTCTGATAACTGGATCACAAAATATCATCGATTATATATTGCACAAAAATGATCTTTGGGGGTATTTTGACAAAGTGTAAACATGACAAAGAATCAAAAATATCTTGTGACCTAGTGATTAGAACCAGGCGAGCTTGGTACTATTTGATTTGTCTTATTGAGATGAATCGAAAGGTATAAAAATTATTTGATTTTGATTATTAGATAAGGAGATATTAAAATTCGCCAAATTACTTGTATTTGCCAAATTACCTCATTTTATCTTATATGCTTTAGAACCTAGTAAACAACTTTAATTAAGTCGATAATTAATATTACAATACAGTTGTTCCAGGAATATTGTATTTTAATAAATTTTCAATTTTAAAAAAATACTATTTTTTGTATCTTAAAAGTTTATATAATGAAACATTGTAAAATTTATATTAAAATAATCTAATAAAATAAATAATATATAATAATATAATATGTATATTGTATTTAGAATCATATTTTTATAAATTTTACAATGTTTCATTATATAAAGATTTTAAGATATGAAAAATAGTATTTTTTTAAAATTGAAAATTTTATTAAAATACATCATTCCTGGATCAACTGACTAATTATCGACTTAATTAAACTTGTTCTCTAGGTTCTAAAGCATATAGGATTAAATTTTTGTAAAAAAACTTTAAAGGGTTCAAGAATGCGTCAAGATATAATAATTTTAATTATTATTTTTATTTTTTGTTTCAGATATTTAAAATATAATAAAATTTTCTAAAATTCTTATATTATGTGCAAATAGTTATGGCAAACAACTTTACTTATTGCACAAAGACCGATTCGTGTATAAAAAAAAAAGGTTTTTATATGTAGCTATGATCACAACAAATTAGGTTAGATCATCATGATTATTAAAAATCCTGTCAGGTGAGTGTATTAGAACCGCACCAGGAACGTCTGTAGCTCTCCCACAAAAAATTGTTCACCCCCTGTAATATTGGCCAATTGAATTTCAGGATCAGGTGTAACGTAAAATTCAAAACGAAACCACCTTGTTACAAAAAAACAAAAATAGCTTTAAATTTTAATTAGGAAACCACCTTCTGCGGCCTAATTAAAAGTGTTCCTTGTAAAATTTTACTGATAGAGCATTCTAACCCTGCATTATACTCACCCTAACCCCAAATATAACGCACTTTTTAGGTTTATACACAACTTTTTACTTAGAAAATAAAAAACGTTTGTTTTGACTATCACGTTACACCTGATCTTAAATTTGATTGGCTGGGTGAACAATTTTTTGTGGGAGAGCTACCTAAGTCACCGCACCAGGGGTAACATAGCGGGCATTAATTCTGATTGGTTAATCACTAAATGTATCGTCACATCTTACACAGCATATAACATCTGATTTTAAACGAATTGGCAGGCATGAAAACGAATTGTCAAAGGATGCAACATATAAATTCTGAAACTACACTTTACGCTCTATAACATATCAAAATAATCTGGAGAACAGAGGAATAATCCAGGAGTTAGCGACGGGTGTACTTTTTGTCTTATAGGTTAAGGTAATTCAACAATCGGCAAGGTAATTTGTATCTTGGCTAATAAGTGTTGTTTTTTTAAAAAAAAACTTGAAAAATAGCGATTCAAACAACAATATTTACGGTTAGTTTTTTTAATATTTTTTTCTTAATATAGGTTATTCGACCAAATTTTTAAAGCTACAATATATCTGATATTATATATGGAGTATGTAGGATACGTACGATTGCATGCTATGTTCTATAGTTAGTTTTGGTTTTTATACTGTCCATACTCTATGTGCGTGTATTACCCTTATTGATAGTTGGCGGCTCTTTTTAATTTACTTATATTATACATTCTTTATCTCGTTATTAAACTATGTACAATACTAGTTAGGAAGCGATTTTGTTAATAAAGATTATCTGTTATATATGTATTTAAGTTTAAAGACATTTTTTTCATTATGTTTAACCAGATACGCATTTGACAATGACTATAAAGGTCAATGGGTTAAAAATTGTCGTTAAATATGTCTTTTTGTCTAATAATTCCTAAATTTTTTTTTACTTTGAATCGTTTTCTATTAGCCAATCAGATTTCGTAACGTCATCAGATGATCTACAAAAATTAGCCAATCAGAATGAAAGCCCGCTATGTTACCAGGGGTCTAGACACTTTTGCAGTAACGTGACGTGGCGCATGAGAATTAACCAATCGGAGAAAGTAAATTTTGATCGTCTCAGATCAGTCCGACATCAAAACAAAACACGTGTACAAGAAGAAAAAAAGAGAAAAGAGCGAAAATACTCGAAAACTAGTGTTTAAATAGGCCTTTAAAACCACATAAAAATGTCCGGAATGCAATTTTACATGTATATAGGGACCTTCTAAGGCTATATACACGAACTCTAACCCTAACCTTAACAATAAAGCCAAAAAGTTGATCCGAAGACGCCACACCACGTGATGGTCACGTTACTGCAAAAGTGTCTAGACCAGGGACGGTGAATAATATCGATTTGATTTTGCAAAAATATCGATCGATTTGGTAAAAAATATCGATTTATATCGATATTCCCGGTTCAACCAATCAAAACGCAGAATTTCGTATAACGTGATCAGAATTTGAAAAAGCTTTATTTTTTTTATAAAGATTATTATTGCACTCATCAAACTCTTAATAAAACTTTATTTACTTTCATTAATACAGCCCTTAAAATCATTGATTAAAATACATCATTGTAAGAGCTTGAAGCGATTCTTCACTAAGATTTTGTCTATCATCACTTAAAATTTTGTTATACGCGGAAAAGCTTCGTTCTACACTGCAAGAAGATATAGGCAACCAAATATAATCCAAGGCAATTTCACTTAATAAAGGTAGTTGATAAGAGACCTTGGTCCAAAATTCATCTAAAGTTTGAAACTCAATTGTAGCAAGATTAAAGTTACAATAAATCGCCCATTCTTGAATTAGATTAGTTGAAGGATTTGACAATTCATGAATGTAAGAATATGATGAAATATTACGATTAATAGTGGAAAGTGTAATAAAACGAGGATCAAAAATTCGTGCTTCTTGAAATAAGGGTCGTGCAGGGTGATTACTAACATGATCAACAAATTTGTTATACGCAGCCTGATAAGCAGATTGAAATATAGGAAAGAATAAATCTGGTTGTGTGTTAAGTTTAAGAAGTGCATCAGACATTGGTTGAATTAAAGTCATCATTGACCTTCCCGTATTAATTGCGCTTTCTAATTGTTCAATATGACTTTCGATAAATGGAAATACAGGCAAATTTTCAGTCTGAAAAAAATCTAAGTCGTGTACAAATTGCTGACCATAATTTTTAATAAATGCCAGATATATATATACACGCCCATAATCTTGTTGATCGGTGAGGATTTTCACGATTTTCTCAATCGACGATGACGAAGTACCTTCTCTTTGCTCTTGAACATAAAAATCTCGTATTAATTGTAAATGTTCTTCTACGTAAAAGGCCATTTCATACCATGCATTCCACCGTGTTACACTAGGTAGTGGAATATTAGTTGGTTGCAAGATCCCATTTTGGTATAAAAAAGTTACGTATCTTGCACGTCGATTCTTTGCAGGAGCTAAGGTTTTTTTAATTTCCGCTAATAATGTATGAACTATAGCAAAATACTCAATAGACACCCATGCTTCGCTAAACATAATTAAAAAATATAAATTAAAAAAAAATTAATTTACAGTATAAATTAATTATAAATCAAAAAAAAATTAATTTACAGTATTAAGTAGTAACTTTATATAACTTTATTATAACTTAATTATTATACTACCTAATCAAATTTAATATATGCGCCAAGCAAGTTTGATGTATAATTTGTGGCATAATTGGCCTAAGTACTTCGCGAACACACTTCTTCATATATGCCGCGGAGTCTGATGCGATTAAACGTACATTACCAAATGGAATATTCCATTCAACCAAAATACGAACCACCAATTGCCCAATTGTCGAATTGTTGACTATCCCTAAGAAATCTACAACTACTAATTTTGTAAAACTACGATAATTGAATAAAACATTGACAACACTTCGCGCTCGACTATCGGTAGTTTCATCAATTATCACTGAAATTCTTTTTCCAAAAAACATTTGCTTGAGAGTGGTTAAATAGTTTTCAAAAACACCAGGAAGATACACACGACGCAACGTACTGGCCGAAGGAATGCTACCACCCTCGCGTAAGTATTGATTTAACCACGGTCTAAGCTTATTCACCTTCTCCAAAGGGATGTCTGCTTGAATAAAGGCACAAATTAGATCATTAATTGTGTTCTTCTTTGATTCGTTTGCTTCAACGACGGAATTCAGGGTAGGTTGTCTTGTTTGCATAACAGCTGCATTTTTTTTTGATTTATGTCCACTTGTCTTAATATGAGCAGTAATATTAGCCTTGATTCTCCAATTCACGGAGTGGCAACAGAAACGGCACATTAAAATCCCAGAGTCAACCACAAAGTCCTCCGGAAATTCTTGCGCACGAGAGTACGCACTAACACGTTTGGGTGGCATTTGATAAAAAAAAAATACTGTTTTTTTATATAAGGCTTTTGGAATGGTGGCCTTCTGCTTGAAATTTCTCAGAAAATTATTCCAACGTTTATTACGAAATATACATCATTTAAGATTTTTTTTTTTAAAAAAAAAAGCGTGATAACGATAATGATAATCAACTGATAATTACTTGTTCAAAATTTTAAACCTCGGCCAGAATTATTACTAATTCTGGCCGCCGATGTTACACGACATAAAATTTTAAAAAAATATCGATTTACCTATAATTTCATCTAAAAATATCGATTTACATATGATCGATGCAAATCGATTTTATTCACCGTCCCTGGTCTAGACTCCTGGTGGGGTCGTGTACTAGACCCGGGTGTGAATATCGAAATCTACAATAACCAAATTCAGGTTTTTTTTAAATATTTAGACTGTCCGTTATAAATGAAAGATATGGTGAAATGTAAGAGACCCCGGGTCTTTTATATGGTAAGTTACGGTAATGATTCGACGTCCAATTTCAAATAAAATAAGTGACGTATAGAAATGACGTACAATTTCTATTTTTAAGGTATATAGTTATTGTTTACCGGTGAATTTTATTAAAAAAAAAAACAAAGCTAATTTTATCACTGGTTACGCCTATTAATTTTCTGATTCAGAATTTTAAAGAATTTTAAAATTCTCACGTATTTTCGGAAAAAGTTAATTCTGAAACTCCCTATTGACAAAAATTGATATATGAAAGTGTTGGCGCATAAATCCCTATACTGAACTTGTTTTAATTACTAAATGATATATTTTTGATGGAATAAAGTTTCTAGATGGGTTCTTTTTATTAATAAAAAACGTAATACTTCTGATAATAAAGTTATTAAAAAGGCACTGTTTAGGGACTTTTCAAACATTTGGTATATATAGACAATATAAATATGACTCGAATCTTTATAAAAAAGGTAGTTGCGTGAACGGATGCACCAATAAAATTACATTCAAATTTCTGAAATTTAATGAAAATCATATTTGTATTTCAAAATTTTGAAATCGTAAAATAAAGAAAATGAAATAAATTGGCATGTCGCTTATTTGAAAATAAATACGTCACAAAGTTCAGGTTCCCGCATTTTAACCCTCAATTTATTATTTAATAAATTATACATACTGACCAGATCTTAGCATTCATATATGCTGTCATCGTAACTACCGAATTAAATAATTAGTTACAAATAAACTTTTTATGCTGTAAAGCCATAAGCTATATTACTACAAAATCATAATATATTGCTTTATTGCCGCACTACAATATTTTGAATAAACACAAAATAAGCAAAAATAAATGAGAATTGAATAAATACAAATGATCGTAAAACAAGAATCAAATGAGAGAGATAGTTTAAATCTTCTGTTTATGGGTTAAACATTATTATTCCGAAATAAGATTTGCCATAAGATTACGATTACAATATGCACGCTATGCTAAGCTAAGATTATGTGCCTTCTGTTTTTTAATAATGTATACTCAAGAAACTGTGCGCGGGTAATACAAACTCTTGAAGAGGAAATAGCCAATAGAGCGTGCAAAGTTTGACTATTCGACAAAATATTACCTCTAACTAACGGTTGGGCTCGTCAATTCGTTGCTCGAATAATTCGAATTTATCATTACAGTATTCGAATTATGTAATTTTAACTCGCGAGTCAAAATATATTACATATATTAGGGGTTTCAGGATTAACTTATTTCAAAAATAAGTGGGAATTCACTTGATTGGCCATAATTAATATCTAACATATACTGTTTGTATTTTAATTAATGTCAATATGCATCAACTATTTATGCCGACAGTGTTATTTGATATTATACTGCCAGTATAAATAGTTGATATGTATCGAATACAGAAATGGCAGGTTATCGGAAATTGCTTATGGAACAAACTTGGTGGATCAATTTTTTGTCGATTATATCAGATTATCCGACAAATGATTGGTTGACACGTTGGGGTGGTCTGTGGACTAAGTAAATCAAAATTATATTATCGAATTTTTATCAGTAATAACGACAACGTAATTAATGACAATGTTAATTTATTAATAACACAATATTTAGATGCAGGGCCTTTACTACTAAAAATTAGAAGCTCAAATTTTGAGTAGACCGACAGAAGACCTCTACAATACAAGTTACAGAGCTAAATTTTATATTTATTTAAAAAAAATTTTATTGGCAGCTTAAATTTCGTCGAGATTATCCAAACAATAATATAGATAAATTAAGTTGGAAAAAAATTTTGTTTTCCATATATAATTGTCCGGAGCGTAGCGGAGGACGATCTTTGGTGGTGTAGTGATAGACCAGATTTTGTGTCCGCATCTATTTTTAGATCAGATGATCATCAATTTATTTAATTCATCGGTTCTATTTTTAGCTAATAGCCAAAAATAAATTCCTAGCTCCGGACATTAACAGTGTCTGTTTTTCTAGTTTAAAAAACGGTTCTGTAACTTTGTTACTGGATAGGAAAGAGTCGATTGGCGTTGAAGCTTACTGCTAAAAAAGAAGAATGAAATCTGTGCATCTAAAAAAAAAGGCAAGACGATTTTTATATAGTTCTGTAGTTATATATATATTTTTGTCACTGACCAAAAAAATTCGGTGCTGGTCACTTCCCCGACAATCATTTCACCGAAAGTTCACTTAGCCGACATCACATAGGGTTAGGGTTAGCGTTTTATTAGTTGCAGGTATGTATTTTTAGTAAATTGTCACTTGGTGTGATGTCAGCTGTCGGTGAAATGATTGTCGGTGAAATGAAATGACACGTATCCAAAAAATTCGATAAGCTTAAATTATAAGTGACCACATATAGTTTTGATTTACTTAGTCCACAGACCACCCCACTGACACGTGCCGCTTCGTGGCACGTGTTCATTTGTCCGGTTGAACCAATTTACTGATTCAAAAATTTTTGCCGAATAATGTATATTTTTTTGACAGGATCGGTTTTGAAAAGGACATACGAATTTGTAGAAATTTGATTGTCCGTATGAAATTTGAGGTATTTAGTAAAGTAGTGCTCTACGACAGTACAGATCGGACGTTCATACGAAAATTATACCTGATATTAAAATTTGATCGTACGTACTGTACGGTTAATGTAGACTTGCAAAATTCAATTTTAATATGTAACCCTTTTAATGGTTAAGGTTAGGGTAAGCGCTAGTATTGTTCTTTTTCGAGTCGGTGTTAGTAGGAAAATTAACGAATTTTTTCTTTTGTAAACCGTACGTACTATCATGATTTCTACACGTCAGTCCTAATTACGTTTCTGTACCGTACTATGTACTTTACTATAATTCATGAATTTGACTGTCCAAAGCGTATTAACTAGGTTAACAAAACCTGTAAGAAATTATTACTATTATTATTTTATTTATTTATTTTTTGGATTATCGACTGCAAACACTAAAAATTAAACTATAATAAGTTAATGTAAATTTATTGATATAAAATGAACTCTTAACGGTAATATGATGATGATCAATATAATTAATGTTAATATACATGGAAAGTAGTCCGCTATACGTACTGTAATAAATAATGAGTTTCGCAAGAAATAAAATTTTTTTTATTCTGTCAAAACTGCGAAGAAGTACCCACTTAATTAATATAAGCATTAAACAAAAATATATAACATATAATAAAAAAAATGTGGTTGGATTTTGTCTCTAAACAATATTACATAATCTTTATATTTATTACTAAAAAAATCATATTGAGGGTTATATTATTAACTTTCTTATTATGGAACATTGTTAACATTGCCTTAAAACTGGGAGAGCGAGTATCAACAGATTTAGCAACGGTAAAAGCCTTTCTTAAAATATCTTAAAAGATTATATATTAAAAACTAATAATCTCAAATATAGGAAATAATTAGCGTTCAAAATACTAATCAAGAGGATACAATTAATTCAATACTTAATGTTTATGATACTATTCAAAATAATACAATTAATTCATCACTTGAAGCTCCACTAACGGAGGATGAAAAGATCAACATGAAATATTGTCATGAGAAAATATGTAAATTCGTGTTTCCATATTTTCATCCAGAACAAGAAACTCGCGCCAATATTCATGCTCGCCTTTATACACAATTAGCTAAACCTATAAATCGTACAATAGTCATATCAAATGTTGGCAGTTCGAGAGTCCAAGCATGTTCTAAATATCCATTTGACTTTTATTATGATATGAAAACGTTTAAAAAATTCTATCCAGGAACTCGATTCATAACTCAAGAAGAATTTTTAAGATGGATACAAGAAAGAAAAGTTAAACCAACTGCACAACACTTTTGGATGATTCAAGATGGTAGAAAAGATACTTTAAGCTATCGAGAAAAAAAGGTTATGGGATTATACAAAGGGGTTGAAATGGGAAGAAGAGAAAAAAATAGATACTGCTTAGATAAATTTGATCTAAATATCACAGATTACAAAGAATTTCATACGGGTATTAAAGAATTTAACGAATTTGACCGTGAAGTAATGTTCAACTTGGTTATAAACTCTCTAAAATCTCCACAAATAGCAGAATCCGAAATAATAATGATATTAAACAGGGCACCTAGAGAAGTGTTTCCAACTATCGATAAAGTAATTCCATATTCGCCACGCATTATTAAACAATCTAAGAGCATCATAAAAAAATTGAAGCCATATATAGCTATTCATTGGAGAATGGAGCAGGGAACTCCAGAATTGATGCCACAGTGTGCCAAAAGTCTAGTTCAAACGGTGAAAAAAATCCAAAAAAGATATGGAATAAAAAATGTTTATTTTGCATCAGATTTTCCACTTAATGGCGGTAGAGCTCAATCACAAACATTTCATAAAATTTCCAAATTTCATAAAGAAGCTATTAAAATACTTGAACAAATACAATTCGATACATGGGTTTCGTTGGGTGGATTCTCACAGATTAGAAACGATCCAAGATACGAAACTGAATTTAAAGGATCTGGTATACATGGAATACTTGATAAATTAGTTTGTATAAATGCAAAATATTTTTTAAAGGGGCCAGAAGGTTGTGCTAGAACAAGTAGTACCTTTACAAGTATCATCGCTGAAGAAAGAGTAAAGTTGAAAGATGAATATAATTTGATTAATGTTGTTTCTAGATGGTAAATAACATCTTACATTGCTGGCCCATTACCTCATTGCTCTATCGGCAATTATATTAATATAATAACATATACATATTAGATTTTAATTTAATATAGAGTTAATATAGATGTACAGTACATCATGTACCCGCAAATTTTTTGTGCCCATTATTTTGATCATATTGGAGTGGTGAGACCTATGTTAGGGTTAGGATTTAAGCAGTTATATAATAAAATCGCTCAAGGAAAACTTTTTATTAATGCGCAGAAGGTAGTTTAGTATGCAATTTCTTGTGAAATGGGCGATTTGAATTTTTCTGGTCGTGTAACGTTACACCTGATGTTGAAATGTGATTGGGCTATAAATAACAATGATGCGGATATATACCTTCGGGACATGTATATTAACTCAATAATATATATTTAGATTTTTTAGAAAAAAAATTTGTCTTTTTATTATAAATAATCAAAATACATACAGCAGACCTCCTTAAATGCAACCTCTTTAAATGCATAACCTCTCTAAATGCATGGCTTGACTTGGTCCCAACTCATATGTTACTTATAGATTTTTACCTCCCTAAATGCAATGCCTCTCTAAATGTAAGGTTCTTTATTGGCCCTTCGCTATGCATTTAGAGAGGTCTGACTGTATTATAAAATTTAGTGAAATAAAATAACATTCTAATGATAAAAAAAAAAAAAATCGAATTAAAAAAAAAGAAACTTTGAAATTAACTTTAAAATCTATTAAAAAACTGCTATGTTTTTTCAGGTTTGGGGAGTATTATGACGCACTATGTATTGTATTGTTGCATTCTCTCTCCAGATGTTGTCTGTATGAGGAAATACATAGTAAAAATTAACAAAAAATTTGAACACAATATAATATGTACTCCATAACATTTGACCTTCACTTATTTCTTGTAGTTCAGCATTTAGAACCAAGCGATTTTTATATCATTTGATTCGTCTCAATAAGATGAATCGAATGGTACTAATTTCATTTGATCTTGAGTGATGCTATTTAACGAGATATAGTTAAAAAAATCAATGCGTCAAATTACCCGCCCGCGCCATAATACTCGACTCTCCCTTGGTTGTAAGATTAAATTTTTTGATAATATCTTGAAAAAAGTAGTTTAATTTAAGAAGTAGATAATTTAAAAAGTTATAGTTATTACTTTAACTAGAACTTAAGATTCCGTACTAAATTTTTTCATATGATCCATATGACCCGTTGACCGGGGTATAACCCGGGTCGACTCGGGTAATACCTCTATTTCACGTGCATCTTGAACATTATTTATGTTGCGTATACATTTCTTTTTAGTGCTTAATATATAAGTTGTACGTAAAATGCAAGTTAAGTCAAGTCCCAAGTCAAACATGGCGTCGAAACGAAACCTACCCGAAACTAGTTTCGGAAGGGTTCTAATCCGAAACTAGTTTCGGATTTTTTTAAAAAAATCGAAATTCCGAAACCCGAAACCCGAAACCCCGAAACTATAATCCTATAATCCGAAACTCAAAAATATAATATTGAAGCCTTTAAAATTTATTATAAAGTTGATTTATTTTTAATGAACCCAAAATGTAAAATTATTTTTGAATAAATTATAACATTATATAGATCATTTTTTTTAATTGTTTTTTTTTTCACTGCCTCGGCTTGTTCGGGTTTTTTTTTAAAGCTGGTCAACTTTATTTTTAATATCATACGTTATTACAACTGATTTCAAAATTCTAGGACGATATCGATAAGTATTTGATGACTTTTGATACCAACAATTTATTTAATTCTGCGGTAACATATTAATTCTATCATTAGTAGATATGGACGTACTAATTACTTATTATTACTTGATATTGTATCCAGTTTTTACGTAGTAAGTAAAAAACTGATGCTTGCAAAAGCAACCTTGATTATCAGAATGTAAACACCGGAATTATACCTTTCATGTTATACTGTGAATCATAACAACAAAAAGGACTGCACGCATGCAATAAATTGTTGAATGCATTCCGGCCCAAATAGCGCTGGATATTCAAATTTTATTGTATTCTTTAAGGAGATATATAACATACATCATGCGATTAATGTATATTGAAGAGATACATAGCATACATCAGTGCATTTGAAAGAGATATATAATACATTAATGCAATAAATGTATATGGAAGTTTGGGTAGTTTTTGGTGTTCAGGTGAGGTTTCGGGTTTCGAATGAGGTTTCGGGTGTCGGGTGAGGTTTCGAGTTTCGGATAAGGTTTCGGAAGTTATAATCCGAAGCCTAAAACTTTCAGATTTGGCACAAAAGGCCAACTTTGGAGAGAATAAACAAATAAATTATTGATGTTTTGGTAGTTTCGGGGTTTCGGTTGAGGTTTCGAGTTTCGGATAAGGTTTCGGAAGCTACAGTATAATCCGAAACCCGAAACTTTCGGAATCGCCAAAAAAAGTTTCGGTGACATCTCTGTCCCAAGTAGAACTTCGATCCTACTTTTTAGGGGCCATTCTGATTAAATTCGAATTCTATTTTACACATCCGGTTAAATTCGAATATAATCCGAATTGAATAAATTCGGATTTAATCCGTAAAAAAAGTATAGGTACGTGAAGAACTCAAATTATTTCATATAGAATAAAGTTATTTAACGCATTTGAGACAAGCTAAATACGCCTGCTTATTTCAGGTGTGTATGTTATGCGTCATTTATTGATTCCTTTCATTCAGGGATTGAAGTATGTTATTTACTGATTTTTTAAATAACCCGAGTTATTGCTGGAATTTAATGTTTAATAATGCATCAATAAATTGTAGTAAAAATAAATAAATTAATAATTGAAGTTCGTTAAATAATATTCATATAATTACTTTCATGAATCGTTTTTTTTTTCTTTATTGATATATGGAGCCGCAAACATATAGTTTTCTGTCTCGTGAATCCTTCGATAGAATATATGACAACAAAGAAAAATCAATCGAAGTTAATGGGTATTAATCGCTATAATGAATGTTTAAATTAAAAAATTCAAGCCTTTAGCACGATTAAAAGCTAAAACACTGGATTACTAATGCTTTTAAGATACTTCGTATCAGTATGACAGAAGAGCTTCATTTACATAATTGAGATGAAAATAATTTGAGAACACAAGTTTGCCTAATAGAGAATTTTTATTAAGTGATCTGTGCAGCGCATCAGGCGACAGAACATGAAGGCAAACAAAAAAAAACTTGGAAAAAAATATTATTTTTGTTGTTATCGATATTAAATTTAATGTTTTTGTTTAATAACGTTAATAGATTTTTTTTTTTTAGTAATCCAAATCTTAAATCTTCCATACAAAAAATTAAACCCAAAAAAAATTTTATAACGGTCACTGCCAAAAAACCAGTTGTGAAACAAAAGCACTTGCCGAAAAAAATAATTCAAAATGTTCGAGGAGGTGTGGCTGTGTTTTGCGTGGCCAATACAAGAATAAATAACAATATAAGTTATATATATTTTTATGGTAAACCAATTTCAAAGTATAACATACGTTATTCTTGGATTCACAAATATTTCATGTCAATCCTTGAATGACAGGAATCAATAAACGACGCATAACATGTGTAGTTGCAATTAATTGTATATTTATTACATTCACAAGCTCCCTGATTTAGCTAGTAGAGGTCTTTTTCGATTTTTAACAGCTGCCCTGCATTGTTTGTGCGTCGGGAGTGCGTCGAATGTGACCCGGGTTTACATGAGGAGAACAACCTCCTGTGGCAGAAAGATCCCTCCTCATGTAAACCCAGGTCACATTCGACGCACTCCCGACGCACTAAACAAGGCAGGGCAGCTGTTAAAAATCGAAAAAGACCTCTGCTAATTTATCTGATATACACATCTCCGTTATGTTAAATGAATGTGATCGAGGGATTCATAGAAAATAAATAGTATTTTTTTACGGGAAATTCTATTTTCACCCGGGTTAAAACCATCCGATATATAATTTTTATTATGTTATATAATACAAACTGCTATAACAAACTAAAGATTCTATAGTTTTATTGGTTAATGGTTAGGGTAGATGAATTTTAATGATACTATCTGAACTTATATAGTAATAAAAAATTAAATTATTACTAACTTGCCCCTGAGGTGATTTCACCGCATTATATGTAGAACCAATTAGATCATAGGATCTTTTATAACGAAACTAAAATAAGAGTCTATTTTGCATAATACACCTATCCTAATATAACCTTAACCCTTGTTCCTATGCCTGGCGACTTTAACCCGGGTGAAAATAGGATTTCCCTTTATTTACTTATTTTAGTTTCAAATGCACTTATTTATTATACATATCTGATATAGGTGACTATTATGTCTGTTAGTGCTCGTACCCTAAGTTCATATCCGGTTAACTGTTAGGTTACCCGGATAATTTATGAGCGGATTAATTATTGTCGCGGATCATAATTTAAAATGAAATCAACATTTTCTACTTAACCTGCTAACCTTCTAAAACCCACTAATACTTGTTTATTATAATTTTCTTTAAAACTAATCTCTAACCCTAACCCCTAACCCTAAAAAATGCAATTGTCGAGGTATCCGGTTAACTTAAGACATAATATAAGATATTATTAGTTTTATTAAAGGTTACAACCTTTCGGGTAAAGAGTTATTCGGGTACGAGCACTAGACATATTTGTTTTGAAAGAAATAGTCTATAATTTTTATTTATTTATTTTTTTTATATAATGATAATATATGAGTGCTGCCAAGGGAAAAAGGCCGTTCGGACTTTCGAGTATATATTATAATCTAATATACTTGAAAGTCCGAACGGCCTTTTTCCCTTGGCAGCACTCATATTATAAAAAAATACTCTTATTCGGATTTTCTTAAATTCCTACTTGTTTTACCGATTTATAATTTAACAGAAAAAATTTGATTTTAAATTTTTTATTTTATGGAATGCGCAAATTTGAAATTCTTAATAGAATATCTAATTATTCATCTCATATAATTCTTTGTTTGATTTAGGGTGTTCTCAAGCAGCACGCTCGTGGTTAGCTAGTGCTTAACCATTATGGCGTTATTAATTAGACTATTTTTGAGAACCGATAGTATGGATGTTGAAGACCGATAGTATGGGTGACAATATAATTGAAATATGCTCACATATCTTCCTCAATGTGATTAATTTATGATTCTGTTTGTGCTCAAGTATTACGATCAATTAAAATATTGATTGCAATTGATGCTTTAGCAAATATCTTTATCATTATTATTTATGTAGCAATTATTGTTTTTACAAATCGAAAAAAAAAGATGGATCAACGAAAGGATAGATCAATCTACGACACTTTACGACACTTCCAATGTCTGTTTCTTCTTTTTCAGAATTTATTATAAACCAACAGAACACAAAAAACGTGTCTTTTTTATTTGCGGCGAAGAGTTTTAACACAAGTAATAACGTTAATGATAATGTAAAAAGGATGAAGTACTTGAACAATATTTTTTTCTAATCAATCAATGAAAATTTTCGACCAATAGGCGCAACTCTATTATAAAAAGCTATCTCTTTTGATTAGAATAATAAACATCCTTAATCGGTTAAACGAACTTCCTCTAATAAAATTTTTCTTTCTGACGTATTAAACTTTAGTCTTTTTTTATTATTATTATTATTATTATTCATACCATTGATTCGTTAAACTATTTTTTTACTAATAAAAATTTACCCTCAGACCGTTCCGACAGATTGATTAAGGTGCTTGAGAACACCCTTAGATTGAGCTAGTTTGATCATAATGATGGTTTATATTATAATATCTCTCATTTAGGGTGTTCTCAAACGCCTTTATCAATGGGTAAAAAAAGTGTCGGGAAATAAAATTTATTTAGTGGAAAATATTTTAAATAGCCAAGCAAGTTAATAATTAAGATGAATATGCGTAATTTGATATAGCTTATTACGTAAATATGATATTTTTGTTGGTAAAAAATATTGAAATGAGCTTGTCATTTAGATCAACAAACTTTTTATAATAAACAACCTTTATTTTATACCTACAATCAATTGAGTTTTCTAAGAGATCGCACAAGCATCATCGTATTCAGCAACGAATTATTATTTTTTTCTCGTATTAAATGTTTTTATGATCAATAAAAAAAATCGGGAAGATCAAAAATTAATAGCTCATTACAGAGAGACCTCTCTAAATGCACCCTCTATAAGTGCACTCCCTCTTTATATGCACCCTTTAGCACGGTCCCAAGCATGGGACTTAGACCCTAAATGCACCCTCTATATTCTGCACGTGCAAGACTCATACAAGTATGTGTTTGGCCCTGAAATATGTAAGTTATTCCTTTAGATGCACTTTACGTGATTTTATAATATAAAATATTTGCTAATCGTCATACAGAAATTGACGATCTATGTTGCTATATATATTTTATATAACTTATATCGATATGTATATTTTTTATCTAGGATGGCACATCACTATGTCCAATTTATTTCAATTTTTTCGGACATATGTCCGATTGAAAATGGACATATGTCCAAAAAAAATTGAAAACAATTGGACATAGTGATGTGCTATCCCTGTTCTTTATACTATATTTTATATCGATATATATTTATACTATTAAATAAAAAACAGTTATACAGATATATTATAGCATAATAAATTGATTTTTTAATATAATTCTTTAAATGCACACCCTCTATAAATGCACACTTGGGCTCAGTCCCGAGGGGGTGCATTTAGAGAGGCTCTCTGTAGTGATGTAAACTATACAAAATCGATATCCGGATTTGATTTGTAATNTTAAATGCACACCCTCTATAAATGCACACTTGGGCTCAGTCCCGAGGGGGTGCATTTAGAGAGGCTCTCTGTACTTAGTTTTTACCAATATGGCAAAAATTTCAACTATTCCCGTCAATAATCTTTTCATTCAATACAACAATCCAACACCAACAAGGACCTAAAAACTAGTAGCATCTTAGAATTGAAGTCAGTAAACGGAACAACAAGGACTGATAAAACTGATGCTTCGCAAAATATTTTCGAAGATCCGTAACATTTGCTTTTTGTTTAATGGTCGCTTTGTTTTTTTTATTTTTCGTCTTTTTTTTTTTCGTTTTTATTTTTCCATTTTTTTATTTTTGACGATAATATTTAATAAATAAGCTCAAATATTGACTGCGATGTTTATTTTGATTGATTCTAATAAATGAGCACCATCACGATCACTAATTAATCTCACCGAGGATGATGCTTGAGAAAATTTCAATTAAGTCACAAATTGCAAATTAGAATTCAAAATGTAAATATAAATATCGTTGAGCACCATTGCGATCAATTGTTAATCACAGCGTTTGAGAGCATTCTCAATTCCCGCGGTTACACAAGCCCATATGAATAACTTGTCGATTGTAATTTTATATGGGCTTGTGTAACAACACTACAGTCCAGTCATTTAATTAAAAATATTAATACTTTCATATGACAAGGTGTCAATTTATTTTTAAATGACAATGTGATATAGTAAGGTAGAAAACCTTTTATTGGTTTAGTCGCCAATACTGCTAACAAACTACTAAATTAGAAAATATATCAAGCAATTATATAGTCCTCTGAATTTCTTTATACAATACAGACTAGCCTAAGTATTAAATGTAAATTTTGTATGTTTTAGTGCTGAGGGTTAATTCGGGCCGCCTATGTAACAATAATTAACTGATGTTATACGATATCAACGTTAGTATAGTGATAAGAAAAGTATTCATTTAATTAATTTTCCGTAAATATTATATGCCGTAATGCTGCTGATCAATTAATTGGCTAAAAATAAATCACGATAATCATTTGTCAAAATAGACCCTAGACCTGACGAACCCTTTTTTTTTTATAATCGTTACATCTACCAAATCAACGAAGTCGAAAAAAAATACAGCCATAACCTTAATTTGTAAATTAATTAATTCTACCACCGATTATAATTTTATGTATGAGAAGTATGTGATAAATATTGCCAGAAAAAAATTTTTTTATAAATAATATTCATTCTGACATTTTTCTTCAAAAAAAGTATCCTTTTAATATAAACATTAAATAAAGATAGCATATATCAAAATATTAAAGATAAAAAATGAATTCTGAATTTAACCTTAAACAATATTACATAACGAGGAAAACCATATTTAGAAATATTATATTAAGCATCTTATTGTGGAACTTTGTCAACATTGGCTTAAAACTGAAAGAACAAGTATCCACAGAATCGGTCAAGGTAAAAAAGCATTTCTTAAATATTTTAAAATATTATATATTAAAAAACTAATGACCTCAAATATAGGAGATACTTAATGTTTATAATACTACTCAAGAGAATACAACTAATTCATCACTTGAAATACTTAACGTTTATAATACTACTCGAGAGAATACAACTAATTCGTCATTTGAAATACATAATACTACTCAAGAGAATACAACTAATTCGTCACTTGAAATACATGACACAACTCGAGAGACTACAACTAATTCATCACTCAAAATACTTAATGTTTATAATACTACTCAAGAGAATACAACTAATTCATCACCCAAAATACTTGATATTTATAATACTACCCGAGAGAATACAATTAATTCATCATCACTTGAAGCTCCATTGACGGAGGATGAAAAGATCAACATGAAATATTGTCAAGAGAAAACATGTAAATTCGTGTTTCCATATTTTCATCCAGAACAGGAGACTCGTGCCAATATTCATATTCGCATTTATACACAGTTGGCTCGATCTTTAAATCGTACGATAGTCTTATCAAATGTTGGTAATTCGAGAGTCCAAGCGTGTCTTCCATATCCATTTGACTTCTATTATGATATAAAAGCGCTTCAAAAACAGTATCCAGACATTCGATTTATAACTCAAGAAAAATTTTTTAAATGGACACAAGAAAGAAAAATCAAACCAATTGCGCAACACTCACAGATGATTCAAGATGGTAGACATGATTCTTTAGCCTTTGGAAAAGAAGAAAAGGTTACTGTCTACGAAAAAGTTGAAATGAGAAGAGAAAATAAAATAAAATTTTGTTTAGATAAATTTGATCTAAATATCACGAATTACAAAGAATTTCATACTGGGATTAAAATTTTTAAATTAAACCACAAAGCAATGTTGAACCTTGTTACAAACACTCTAAAAACTCCATCGATTACAGAATCTGAAGTAATAATGATATTAAACACGTCACCTAAAGATATGTTTCCAACTATCGATAAAGTAATTCCATATTCGCCAAGCATTATTAAACAATCTAAGAGCATCATAAAAAAATTGAATCCATATATAGCTATTCATTGGAGAATGGAGCAGGGAAATCCAAGATTGATGCCACAATGTGCCAAAAGACTAGTTAAAGAGGTAAAAAAAATTCAGAAAAAATACGGAATAAACAATGTTTATTTTGCAACAGATTTTCCACTTAATGGTGGTAAAGCTCAATCACAAACATTTCATAAAATTTCAAATTTTCATAAAGAATCTATTGAAATACTTGAACATATAAAATTTGATACATGGATTTCGCTAGACGGATTCTCACAGATTAGAAACAATTCAAAATATGAAAAAGAATTTAAAGGATCTGGTATACATGGAATACTTGATAAATTAGTTTGTATAAATGCAAAATATTTTTTAAAAGGGCCAAAAGGTTGTGCTAGAACAAGTAGTACTTTTACAAGAATCATAGTCGACGAAAGAACAAAGTTGAAGAAAAAATATGATTTAATTAATATCGCTTCAAGTTGGTAATTAATGGTTTACATTGATAGAATGGCATGTCTCTCTCTATTATAAAGAGATCTGGTCCAGGCACAAAATTCTATTGTAAAATACTGGAGGTTCCGTTTAGTTAAGTTGACTTCCAGCGTAGTTTTAAAGCGGCCGGAAATTTTATAATATAAATATATTGCAGGAGTTTCTAAATTTTGTTTACCGAAAAAAAAAGCAGGTTACATCATCCGGAAATATTGTGCCCTGGTCTGGTCCATTTCAGCACATTATCTCATTGCTCTATCGGCAACTATATTATAAATACTGTATATATACATATTTAGCTTTTAATATAATGACATATATTAAGATTTTAATTATATATTTAAATTTAGAAAAAAAATTTGTCTTTTTATTATAAGTAATCAAAATTTCAAAATAATATATATTTTGACATAAATTATAAAAATATAAAGTACTATTTAAAATATAAGAGAGTCGTGTATTATGACGCACTTAATAGTTGCACATAAAACTTTTTATAAAAGCGTATTTATTTATAAAATTTAGCGAAATAAAATATCATTCGATTTACTATCTAATTATAAAAAAAAATGTCGAATTAAAAAAAGAAGCTTCGAAATTAACTTAAAACATATTAAAAATCTGCTATGTTTTTTTTCAGGTTTGGGGAATATTATGGCGCACTATGTATATTGTATTTATTATTGAATTCTCTCTCCAGATGTTGTCCGTATGAGGAAATAAATGGTAAAATTAATATTGACTTCACTTATATCTTGTAATTCAGTAATTAGAACCAAGCGATTTTTATATCATTTGATTTGTCTCAATAAGATGAATCGGATGGTACTAATTTCATTTGATCTTGAGTGCTGTTTAACGAAATATAGCTAAAAAAAAAAATCCAAGTGCGTCAAATTACCCGTGTTCCGAGTTTAACTATATTTGCAACTAATCAATTACGAATATCACGTGACTCCATAATCGATTAGTTGTTTAATTGTTTAGTTTGTAAGTTGTATAGTTGATATTGCAAAAAAAACTTCATCTTTAAAATTATAGTAATAATAACTTACAGATTTAGCAAAGCATTAGAAATTAAACCAAATAATGTATTTTCACAAAAGCATTAAGACTTCGCGGTAATCCGTTAAGCAGATGTAGTATCACTTTCAGATTTAACATATTACAAATTGAACCAGACATGGACAATTAAATAATTAGTTATAAACAGGCGGCTTTTCATAGGGCTGGAGCCTTATGTATTAGGTACTGTAAATACTGTAACTTATATTATCATCAAAATAATTTACAGTATAATATGAATAAAAATTTAGTCGTTAATTTGTTATTTTAAGTACATATACATTTTAATAGACTAGATTTAATAATTCATAAAGTTATAAAAAAGGCAATCTCTGCCATTAACTAATCGCTATTATATACATTTACTTTTCAGTTCTTATATTATAAATTATTAAGATTTTATACAGTATATTAAACCTCAATACGAAGAATTTTGGAAAGTATATATTTAGAAGCTCATGATAGTAACATTTATCAATTAAAGATCACCTTTTGTTGATATGAAAGTTGATCAAAATCATGAGCCATATCTCAACCATCCTAATCCAAACACTAAATGCTTATCTAAATGCTTATCCGAAAGAAGAGCCGGTAGGATCATTATTTAACATAACCGTAAGGAGTTTTAGAATGGATATTTATCGTTAACTATAAAAAGCTGTTAGATTGATTATATTTAATACTAATCATAAAAAACTATTAGAATGATTATTTAACACTAATCATCAAAATTAGTACTTGCATTTGTGTGACATAGTAATTTATCCGGATATCCGGGTACTATATTGTTCACGGAGCCTTAAAAATTTATTTAAACCCGAGTACTAAGAAAGTTTATGATCGCCCTCTACCGAACACAGCACCCCCATACATAGTACCCACAACCATACACAGTACCCGGGGGGTACTATTTGTGGTTAACACGAGTTTCCTGGTTAATACCCGGGGTACTTTATCGAGCGCTATACGGTAACCGGGTAGATGTTTTCCCAACATTAACCATAATGGGCTGTTAGAATGGTTGTTTTTTTTTGTTGATTTTCATGTACACATTCGATACTATTTTACATATCGATTATGTACAGTAATAGAAAATTTGAAAAGACGTAGATTATTCACCTATATTTCGCAGATATGATAACCACAATATAGAACTTGGATTTGTATACTAAATTTAATAATAGAATCCGACGGATATCCGTTAAATTTAATATGCTAACAGATAATGGATCCAAGCTCTACTATAATAGATTATATACTGTAAACTTGATTAAAAATGGTTAAATCTAACCTATCATTTAATGGTAGGTTTAATATCCAGTAGTGATTTAACAAAAAATGATTCAAATATAATATATAAAACGATTCAAGTATAATTAAAAAAAATGAAGCATGTGACACTAAAAGAACCACTTAAATTATTAATATCATTAATAAATATGTACTAAGTTTATGATTATTATAATCTGTTACGTCAAGAATCGCCCGAATCATTTTTTAATCAGTGAAAATTGAAAAATGACAACTATAAGTAAAGTACTGCTCTATGATTGGTACCCGGAGCAATTCATATTATATACGAAGAATAGTGCCTTTATGCTTTGAGGATATCCAATTGGTGTAAAAAACACATTGAAAACTGGCAAAGTTGAAATAAAAAAAATGCATACCAGATACATAGTATTATTAGCTACCAATCAATGGCTGTGATTTCTGTTATATCATATTATAGTTGTTTAGCTGATTAATAATATAAATTATACTAGGAAACAGAACCTGCTAAAAGTCCGAAGCTTAATATTAAATATATAATTATTAAATCTCTAAATATGTGATAACCTCTTTGCATGTATTTGTTTTTTTTTTATTTATACGATTATCGACTAAATAGAAAAGCTTAATATTACAATATACACAAAAAAAATTTTTTTATGAATTATTAGTATCGACATAGTACTAGCGGTTCAAGCTAGTTAAATTTTTATAGATCATCAGCAGTTGGGTTGGTAATATTAAAATGATGGGGTTGTAATTTTAAAATATATAAAATTTTTAAATAAAATAATTTCTTAATTTATAAAAAAAATCTGGGCTGGCGGGTCAATTACATCGACAATATCAAATTAAACAACTAAATAATCTTTTAAAGACACTTAAGAACGAATACTCGACTAGCAAGAATAAGGCTATTACTAAAGTTCTGGGATTAATACAAGCCATAGAACTGGATCGGTATCTTACTCAAAAATTAAATCTAACGATTTTTTTCAAGTTCTTTTGCTTATTATAATAGTTTGCTTGAAAGTTCTCTTTGGAGACATATTAATATATAAAATAACTTAAATAATATTTTGTTAAGCAATATAAAAAAAATATATCTAAGTGAAAGTTTAATAAGTTATTAAAAAAAAATTTGAGCGATAGCTTAGTAAGTTATACTTAAGAATGTTTTGGGCAAAAGTTTAATACGTATATAAAAAAAAAAAACTTAAGTTGGTTTAATAAGTAATTTGAGAGAGCAAAGTTTAATAAGCAATTCGAGCGAAGGTTTTAGTAAGTAATTTGAGTGAAGGTTCAGTAAAGTAATTTAAACGAAGGTTCAGTTTGAGCAAAAGTTAAATCGGAAAAAAAGTTAAAAGTTAAAAATATCACTTTATTGATGTACAAAACCCGTTTGAATTACAATGCGCAATCTTTGTTGTATTAGACCCGACGCGTATGTAGTAGTACTTATTTTTATTGGCTAATTACGCGGCGTGACAGACACCATCATGTGATGATCACATGATTAAATTTTTGCTCATATGTCTAGAAATATAGTGTCCTCAGCTACGCTTCGGACAATTAAGTAGATAACTACCGGTAGTTGATAACTAGCTGATAACTAAAAATTAATTGCAATCGAACCAGTTAATAATAAATCGATTAGTTGTTTAAATTTTTTTTAAATTGATTAGTTGAAAAGTTGCCAACTAGTTGGTTTTTCAACTAACAATTTGGAACACTACCCGTGCCATAATACTCGACTCTCCCTTAGTTGTAAGATTAAAATTTTTGATAATATACTGTTTAGCTTGAAAAATGTATGTTTTGTATTTGAGTTTAAAATTAAGAAGTAGATAATTTAAAAAGTTAAATAAAGTTATAATATACAATTACTTTAACTAGAACTTAAGACTCCGTACAAAATTTTTTCATATGATCCATATGACCCGTTGACCCGAGGTTAGTGTTCCAAATTGTTAGTTGAAAAACCAACTAGTTGGCAACTTTTCAACTAATCAATTTAAAAAAAATTTAAACAACTAATCGATTTATTATTAACTGGTTCGATTGCAATTAATTTTTAGTTATCAGCTAGTTATCAACTAGTTATCTACTTAATATAATTTATATTAATCAATTAAACAACTATTATATGATAACAGAAATCACAACCATTGATTGGTAACTAATAATACTTCTTGGGTTGTGATGTATCTGGTTGTATTATTTTTATTTCAACTTTTCCAGTTTTCAATGTGTTTTACACTCAAAGCATAAAGGCACTATTCTTCGTATATAATATGAATTGCTCCGGGTACCATAGAGCCAGTATTTTACTTATAGTTGTCATTTTTCAATTTTCACTGATTAAAAAATAATTCGGGCGATTCTTGACGTAACAGATTAATAATAATAATAATAAACGTAGTACATATTTATTAATGATATTAATAATTTAAGTGGTTCTTTTAGTGCACATGCTTCATTTTTTTAATTATACTTGAATCGTTTTATATATTATATTTGAATCCTTTTTTTTTTTAAATCACTACTGGATATTAAACCTATTATTAAATGATAGGTTAGATTTAACCATTTTTAATCAAGTTTACAGTATATAATCTATTATAGTAGAGCTTGGTTCCATTATCTGTTATCGTATTAAACTTAACGGATATCCGTCGGATTTTATTATTTTTAAATTTAGTATACAAATCCAAGTTCTATATTGTGGTTATAATATTTGCGAAATATAGGTGAACAATCCATGTCTTTTCAAATTTTCTATTACTACATAATAAGCGAGATGCAAAATAGTATCGAATGAAGATGACAGTCATGTAAGTGTATGTGAAAATCAAAATAATCGAATCAAAAAAAAAAACCGCCCATTATGATTAATGTTAAATAATCATTCTAACTAGAGATTGTACCCGTTGGGAAAACATCTACCCAGTTACTATTAAATTACCCGGATATCCGGATAAATTACTATGTCACACAATTGCAAGTACAATCACAGCTTTTGATGATTAGTGTTAAAATAATCATTCTAATAGTTTTTTATGATTAGTATTAAATAATCAACCTAACAGCTTTTATAGTTAACGATAAATAACTATTCTAAAACTCCTTACGGTTATGTTAAGGGTAGAGTTAACGTGATAATGTAGATCATTGCTAAATTTTTTTATATAAGATAAAATATAATAAGACGTCATTTTGCTTATAATGTTTTTTTTTT